>JAECUM010063402.1:0-15778 GCA_016617855.1 Megalonaias nervosa
GTGTGTGTGTGTGTGTGTGTGTGTGTGTGTGTGTGTGTGTGTGTGTGTGTGTAAACTGCCACTGTGAACTGCTGTTTAACAGTAAAAATTAATTTCATAGGGATGAGAGAATAAAGAGAATCCTCATCTCTGTAATGTACTCTCTCTCTCTCTCTCTCTCTCTCTCTCTCTCTCGTGAATAAACAAGAAGAAGAAAATATGGCCTTGAGGTGCAATTATCTGCAATTTTCTCAAACCTTATGAGGTCTTTACTGATAAAAAAAAGCAGAATTTGCATTGCATTACTCTAAAATAATAAACATACTCTAAATTGATAACATTGTGAATGAGAATATATATACAAATTAGGTCCTTAAACCTTGCTTGTAAGAGGCTACCCTATTCTGCCACTGTACGGTCGCGGTAAATTACACCTATAGAAAATGTCCAAACAAAACGGGGGTGGAAAGGGTCAGCTGAAATATAACATTGTGTAAATACATCTAATTGTAAAGAATTTGATTCATTTAATTTGTTTGTGCTTCTTGCAGGCCACCTCTCTTCCGAATGTTAATACACTGAGAAATCAGCTGACTGTAATGCGGTAATATAATTTGAATGATATTTTAAATAAGACGCCCAAGCATGCCGTAAAGTGGTATAACCTCTTGTTGTTAGGGTCAGGGGAGTAGTTGTATTGTAAGCAATTGACGTGTCACAGCGCCATCTGTTGTCATAATGAGGCATTATTTTATGCTAACTTCCGTGATGCTAACTTGCAACGTGCTTGATGCTACATTTTAATCATGATTTTAGAAGGTGCAATCTGTGTAACTTGTGATATAGCAAGTTTATAAATAGAATATTAACACTTGTAATAACTGACTTCTAATAACTGACATAGCATTTGCAATACGACAAACTATAGAATCAATTCAGTAGCTGGCAAATTGCAAGATACAATGACGCAGAAGGAAAGTAGATCTAACCACTTGCAAGCAGCCATTTACAGCTTGCATCAATGAAGAATAGAAAATTCATGACTTGAATTATGAACGTAGCACATGCAAGCAGCCATTGACAATAACGCAGAAGGAAAGTAGCACTTGCAAACTGCCACGTACAATTTGCATCAATGATGAATACAATATACATGGATAGAATTATGAAAGTAGCACTTGCAAGCAGTCATTTACAATAATGCATCAAGGAAGATTGAAAGGACATTCACTCAGTTGTGTACTATTAGACAAGCGTGCTTTGATCGATTGTTGATTTAAACGATTATTTTACTTTTATTCAAAACATCGACACAAACTCAATATCGTTGTTGTTGTTTCTTCTTCTTTAAGGATTGTGTTAGCTTTAGATAACTAATTTGTCTTGCAGAAAATGCGGTTTATTAAGGACGTGTAAACTGGCATACCAATATGAAAAAGCCCGTATTTAATAATGCTGTAGAGATGAATGTGTGATTCAGGGATAGAATAATATTCATCAGAAGTCAATAGGTATGACACCAGTTAAAGCAAGCATGGAAGAAAAATAGATTAAAAGTATTGATCAATCTGTATGATTACCTGACAAAAGATACATTTGGAACGCCTGAAAAGGATATCATGGTTTATGAAACAGCTTGGAACCAGCTGAAAATATTATACCATTGAAATAAAGAGATGAAGCACAATGGAAATAAAGAAGTATTAAGAAGCACGAAAAACATCAAAGTTTTGAATTATAACACGTTTCTAGAACGTGACAGATGTGAGAGAAAACAGCGCACTAAAACATGAAGGAAAGAAAGCGTGCAAAGAATGCCAAATTTGTGTTAACTATAAAACCAGAGGGAAAGAAAAAAGTATATCCAAGAACATTCCCTATAAATAACAAACATGGTAAACATGAAAAGTTATATCTGGCTAATAAATGACATTACGAAAGAATGTTTAAAATGATTGCTCCAACTATATCTAGAAAAAAGAAAAAGAAATATGAATACAATTTAAACGACTACAATCATGCCTATGAGATTTTGAAAAAATAAAGTATAATAAAAATAACGCAATTGTTAATATAATCATGGGAGAGTAAAAACAAAACCTTTAATGTATATAATATTGTGAACTCGACACAACTTATCACCACATTTAACAACTCGTACATGTACTTATTTTGAAAGTCCAAATTTCTGAGAACTTTCATTGACATTAAATAGTAATTGAAATTAAACTAGACACAAAAAACATCAACATTGGATGATGCACACAACGCTCAATGGTGCCCAAAGCAAGGTTTATGTTTATCAGAGAAACGGACAATTGTACAATTAAATAAATGCAATAGGTAAATACTGATGGAAGAAACGGAGAAAAGAATACAACACACCAGGGATGTAAAGAGCGAGTACATGGAGCCTAAAATGTATTGTAGTGAAAGAAATGAAACGGAGAGAGAGAGAGAGAGAGAGAGAGAGAGAGAAAGAGAGAGAGAGAGAACCCAAAATTACATGTGAAGGTAGATGAAGAAGAAATTGACGCTCAATATATTTGCATAAGAAAATCCAGTTTTATTGCGGGTACAGACATATATGCAATACAGGTTTTATAGACCGATGGAAAATGACAGTGTCTTTAAGAATTGCCGTGCATGTAGCACGCTTGGGAGCACAACAAAAATGTTTGGGGGTGGGTCTCCATCTTTAAAGTAAATGACTGTATTTAAGCTAAACTTTACTTCGTATGTGCAGAATGTTCTGGAAGTACAACATCATTCTGTGTTCAGCACGATGGGCTTTAGATTTAGGACGCAAAGATGTGCAGCACCTCACCTTTGTCCTGCAATCATGTTTAATACAATAAATTGGTTAATTCACCTTAACCAAATTACCATAATTAACGCACTGAAAGATTAAAAATAACTACACTAAAACTAAGATTTTTCCATTCAAGTCATTAAACATTAATAATTTCAATTTAAAATTTTTTAATGAATATTCTCTGAACATATGCAGAGCACAGAGAGGCATGAAATGTTCAAAGAATGACATCAACCGGGCAGTGTTGATGGCACCAACTGGCAGTAGTTTCCGCAAGCGTTTAACAAATGAAAGTGTTCCAGAATTAGTCAAGTCATTAAATATACTCCCAGTTTAGGATTTTGGGTGAATGTGCAATGCTGCTACAGTTTTAGGATAGATTTAAACAAAACAACATTATCAATAACTCGAAATAATTGTCATATTATCTGCAACAATTTTTACACTGCAGCACAAAATCATCAATGTACATCGAGGGAAAGAAAACAAGGCAATAGATGATGATAAATACTATTGAAAACATATAACCATGTACCTCATATTGGCAACATTTTAAAAAAAATATCGTTCTGGATTTGTTTGGTGGTACTTGAAAGTTAGATCTTCATGCATCTAGTTTTATGAGAAAATCGATGGTGATGAACCTACTAACTGGACTTCTTTTTGCAATATAGAAACGGACTCACAGCAGAAAGTAAACCTGAATCAGATTGTAAAGTAATATTTAATCAGCATGTAAGGTTCACTGGTACAAAACATAATATCTATTACAGCTTGTTTCGACTGTAATAATTGATGACTAATCCTAAGGTTATGACTGATGAAAACATTCTGGTAAGATTTTAAAAAATATATCAAATCTAAAAAAACGCGAAATTATGCCGACGGCATCCTTCTATTGGCAATATCGATATAGTAAAGATTTGTATTCCAAAGACTGATAGGCAATATGTTACAGGACGAGAAGAAAATTTGGAGGTGATTCAAGAACACAAAGTGAGTAAAAATTATATTATATGGAGAAGAAGGATTGTGATGACGATAGTACAAGGAAATTCGCAAATGCCATTTGTTACTCAGACGTTCAGATGACACATTATGATTTAGAAACATCAAAAACAATTTTGTTTAAAAACAATCATTGAAATTGATGCAAATAACTGCAGGAGCTGCTGTATCTTGCTTGTGGAAATAATAATAGTTTACTAACATTTAATTCTGTTAGAATCGTTGTTTACATCCCTGATCAAAATGCAAATAACAAGCACACTAATGTCGTATTAAGGATGCTTGTTTAATATAAAAACTCCCAACTCAGCCGTATTCAAAAGCTACATTATTACAAGGCCAACAATTCCAGGCTGTGATTCTGTTGCTTTTCAGTTTGCTTCTCAAACAAATACTTATTTTTTTTTAAAGTAACTTCTCCTTAACTTTGGCAGTGAGCGAACCAGCTATGCTTTCTGATGAAGCATTACCACCATTTCTTCCTTCAGCACGCAGTATTAAACCATTTACCAAAGTTGCGACAGATACAACAGTTGATATTGTCATACCTGTTGTAGTGGTTGCTGTAGCTATTGTAACACCCTTTCATTTAAAAATGTGTTTTGGTCATTTACACAAAGTTAAATGTTCTCCAACATTGGGAAAATATTATTTTAATTCTCAATATTTGCAATAAACTTTCATACAATTGTGCTAGATGTTGAACTCTATCTGCTCTTTTCCTTTCAACATTTTCCAGCTGTTCTTGCTATAAATTTTTTTTGTCTCTGTTTATCTACTATTTACTATTTTCATCTTTTCAATCTATTTATCATTCATACCGGCATTAGATCTTTCAAACTGTATATTTTTAAATGTATAATTCTGAAGCATTTACGCAAACTCTTAATTCTCACACCTTGTGTGTAATAAATAACGACAGGTAGAAGCCCTCCACTTTGAATTCTTCATTGGTAATCAGCTATTACATTTTCTGCTTATCTTACCTGTTCTTTAAATATTTCATTGCTGCCTACTGTTTGCATAATAATTTCTCAGGTAGCTGTTATTGTTTGTCTTTCAAATACATTTGGTTTAAACGGATACTTACTTTGTGTTGTAGACTTTTTGCAGGTTCTGCCATTATTTGACAACATAGTAATTTATATAATTTATTGTGAAATTCTTTTATTGTGCTAAAATTGTTGTACGTGTTTCTGGAAGTGAGTTTGCATAAACGCTTTTTAATTTCAATTTAAAAAAATGGAAACCCCGTTTTTCCTGTACTGAATTAGTTGCTAACGGGTCGGAATCACCATATTTACGTAATTTTACATCGACATTTACCTGTACCTCATCCATAACGCATTTATACACAAAAATTTCGCACAAAAGTCTAATGGAAAAGAAAAGAACAGAAAAAGACAGAAAAGGACAAAGAGACAAATCATTTACACCAGTCCGGACACAGTTGTCAATCTTTAGGGCCCCACTCACAGAAGCAGAAACTACGTTACTTTCAAGGTGTCTAGACTTATGTCCCCGTCCCAAGAGTTATGATAAGGGGTGGCCTCTCAAAGGACACAGACGAATTTAGTCAAAGAATGCGACTTAAAGCCTGCTTTGGAACAAGAGCCAAAACAGATACAGAGGAAGAAACCCACGTTGAGGCACCCACACTTCGGAAAAAAGTGACTTGACCCCTCCAAAGAGTTCGTTTGCTAAACTTGAGGTTTCATTTCATCAATCGAAAGTGAAATCTCGAACCACTTATCTGCGATTAAGCAAATACTCAAACCTAAACAAAGAAGAAAAGGAAGCATTAAAGTCACTTAAAACTAGAACTGACATCATAATCAAACTAGTTGATAAAGGGTCTGCGATCGTAGTGATGACTGAGAAGACTATGTCAAGGAAACAAACAGATAACTTACTTATGTCAGATTGTACTTGGAATCAAACCACGATCCAACATTTGAATATGCTTAGACAATTAAGTATGTCATTAGTAAAATGTTCCAAGACGGAAATATAAACCTGAAAACCAAGGAAAATCTTACCGCCGAAAATCCGAGAACAGGGAGATTCTATCTGCTACCCATAATAAGCACAAACCAGGAAACCCAGGTTGGCCTATTTTCTCTGGTAATGGTCATCCAACCCAAAAAAAATCTCAGAATATTTAGACTTTTTATGAGGCCCCACGTTCATATACTAACCTCATACCTTCAGGACACAACGGACTATCTCGTGAAAAGTAAAGCCAGTGAACCGTTATCACCTGACACAGTTCTTGTTTCTCTGGATGTAACATCTCTCTATACCAATATTCTGCATGATGTAGGAATACATACATATAAAGAAGAGTGGGAAACAAGACCCGTGATGACGCCTCCCACGGAATTCCTCGGCAGACTCCAGCGACTTCTACTTATACTCAATAATTTTTAGTTTGATGGCAAGAATTACCTCAACATCAGTGGAACAGCCATGGGGACTAAGATTACTCCCTTATATGAAAATATCTTTATGGGTCAATTAGAAATCCGACTTCTTGAGCCTGTAAGTCATAAACCATACCAGTGGATACGTTTCATTGATGACGTGGAAATGAAATGGAACGACGGGATGGAAAAGCTAGACGAATTCTTCGTGCAGATCAATACTTTCCATCATTCGATCAAATTCACTGCTGAAATTTCTAACATGGACCATATATTTTTAATACAAAAACTAAAATTGTCAATAGCACACTTCATACAAATATTTTTTTCCAAACCAGCTGACAAACATCAATACCTTCTTCCATCTAACTGCTACCCATATCGCTGCACCCAAAACATCACTTATAGTCAATCAGTTAGGATGGGGAGAATTTGCTCTGATGAGACAACTTTTGATATGAGGCGCAGAGAACTGACCCAACATCTGACACAGCGGGGCTGCAACAAAGGTATAATAGAGGAAGCGATACATAAAACCATGCAAAAAACAGTGCTGACCTAAAATAAAAGGGAAAAGAAAACGTGGAACGAACACCCTTCATCTTTACGTTCCACCAAGAGAACCCACAAGCAGGTCGCATCATACACAAGCATTGGTCAACCATTGAATCGTATACGCTACTCAAATTGATCTTTCCATACAAACCAGTAGTAGCATTTCGCAGACCTCAACATTTAAGAGACAGGCTAGTCAGGTATTTAAAGCCACTGTCAAATAAAAATGATTTAAAGGAAATCGAAGCTTTGTGGAAACAAACGATGCAAGACCTGCCAACACACGAAGGAAACAAACACAATTTCCGGAACAGTCACAGGTGAAAAGCTTAATATTCACAACCATACATAACAAGCAACACAGAAAATGTGATCTACCTCATCACATGTAACGTATGCAGCTCCCAATATGTTGGAGAAACACAGAAAATAAACATTATAATAAATGCTCACATATCAGACTGGCAAACCAATAAAGTGGAAAGGAGCCCGGTGAAGGAACATTTCTCTTATCCAAGCCATACTTTCAATGGTGTAATCCTGACTGGGATCGCCTATAACTCAAAATGGAGTACAGCTACTATGAAATCCAAAGATGCTTGTTGGATTCTTCGGCTGCGTACACTCAAACCCAGCAGCTTAAATCAAGAAAATCCAAACCTGCATTGTCAATACGTAGGTAAGAAGGGACTTACAGGTTACCAAAATCACATTTTTCTGCCATTTATTCGCTTTCTCAAACACATGGTCTTAGCTATCATTTTTATGTAACAACATCAAAAACACATCTATAAATTTATTAAAAGCGTTTATTAAGCTAGTATATGCATCCAACACAATGGTGCAGTAATGCTTTAGAACATAACTTCATAAAGCTTTAAACAAACATCCATTTCATTAAAATATTATATTCTGGATGGAAATATTATATCCGAGATGAAAATAACTTGTAGCTGACTCAAACATTGCGTTGCTGGCCTACTGTCGAGAGGGGTCCGTTGTTCTAGCCATTCCTGCCTTGCAAGCACTGAAAAAACAACAACACTCAACATCGTTCAACCTTTATTTTTTATGTAACTGTACTTTATCTGCAGCAAACAAAATGTAGACTTTGTATAGTACTCCTTTTTGTGTTTTGCTATGCTGTCGTTGCGTAATTGTCTTTTGTGACATTGTGCCCTTGAAAATGGAATCGGTAGATTTCGAAAGACTCTTATTTGCCGTGGGATTTATAAGGGTAATATATATATATATATATATATATATATATATATATATATATATATATATATATATATAGAGAGAGAGAGAGAGAGAGAGAGAGAGAGAGAGACTTCAATATTCATTTACAGCGTATTTAATTAAAAAATATCCAACTGACTATATAATTGTAACTTACAAATAGTGTATCTAATTTACTCAAGTTTTCCTCCATAGATTGCTGTTATATGTTCAGAAGCACAATGTTCTGTACGTCGATTGACAAAATTAAGCAATAATTAAAGTATGATATTTTGTTTTATGCTCTATTTTTAGTGTATAATAATAATCAGCAGCAGCAGATAAATTATTTTCAAGGAACACATTACCCACATCGCCGAGTTCCAACTAACCGCCAAGGCATGATCATTTCGTTAGTAAATTGAAGTTTGCCTGCTGGAAAAGAGTTAGCATTTGTGACTGTTTCAGGGAACCTCATTCATGTTGAGGAAAACAACAGGAATTGAAAATAGCAGCGTCAGTGGAACATACAACAGATAACCAATAGATATTCAATGAAAGAAAGTTGGAAAAAATTATTGAAAATGAGATGTGTGTGTGTATATATATATATATATATATATATATATATATATATATATATATATATATATATATATATATATATATGAAGTCTCTGGCAAAATATTCCAAATCATTTTCAGATATTGTAATCTATATTGTTACGTCATTAATTAGCAGATTGATTCCAATCAATAATTTAGACAGTTTACAAAATGAATTGAGAGACGATTAGATGACTTGAAATTGAATTATGTACTTCACTGGCTTGTGCCATTCAAACTGGGATTGCCTCTATCTGCACTCAGTACAAGTTTAATAACTTTTAAACACATGAGTTTCAATAAACAATCTGAAAATGGTGAGAGAAAAAAATACTTGATAAATAATGTGTAGTTTCTGCTTTGTTGACGATGCATGCTATTTAAAATCTCCACAACGAAAATGTTATCAGTTTGATCCCTTAGCATTTTGGGACACGTTTTTAATGTCCTTCATGTATATTGTGTTTGGCTACTGCAAACGTTTTGTTGTTGATCTGGATCGGACATATTTAAAGTTTATAAACAAATAAAATATTAACATTTGAAAATAATAAGTTGAATAACATCGACAACAAGAGGGAAGCAATCACCAATAATTAACTCAACCATGGAATATTTGGTTTGTCATCATCAAGTACAACAGGTATATAGACATTTTTTTAAATTTAATAAGAAATAAATGATACAGAGTTAATACGTCAAAAATTCATCAAAGAAGTCGATGTGTTTCTTTGGAACGACAATAAAGCTGGACATGGAGTCACTGAAAAAAATCTTGAAAGAAGCCGAGAAATTGAAAGAGAAAGCGATTTGGAAATTGTAATTGCAAAGATTGCACATTCATGGTTCGTCCCCTACGGTACGATTACAAATTAAAGCGACAGGTTGTTTCCCAGAAACACAACAAATTCGGTACCAAACAAATTCCAGCATTTAACTGTTTAAATTTTGCTGAGAAAATAACACACCTTTATTGTGTCATTGTATCCCCGCGACGAGGCTTTGGTCATCCACACACTGTGTCCGACACAGTTAATAAATCGCTATATTGCAATCGATGGTCTCTCTGATACTTAATAAAGAAATCTGTACACCAATCCATTTGATGAGATAAATGGTCAAATATCCATTTTACTGCGAAGAATAGATTTTGTTGGCAATAGTTCAGATGAACAGAGAGACCATTTCGTTTATTACATACGTGATAAGAATGAAGAAAGTGGTGTTTTAATATCTGATTAAAGAGAGTATGGCTGCTAACAAAGAGCATAGGTGCTGAATGTTTGGAACATAACTCTAACGTTGGCAGAGCCCAAGACACAGACCCAGGCAGACAGATGAGAATGGCAGTGATGGATAAAGGAGAGCTCTTTAGACTACTCGGCCACCTGGGACCCCTTCTTAAGACATTCTGTTAATCGAATTATATATATTTTAACATATTCTTTCGCGATGGTGTTACGACTTTATGGTCGTAAACTAAGTAACAGAAACAAGCATAACCAAGTTTTGTAAATCAATAATTTAAATCTCCAAGTTATAAAATGAATCTTTAAGAGGAATTTACAGTGTTGTGAATTAAACCCAAAATATCAGTCAGTTGAAGGAGAGAACTACTGTTGCTACAAGCTTTCATTTCGTCTTTATACCAGCTGTCGAACGTTTATGAGCTTTTTATGAGTGGTTATCGCATTTTCCTATATCTGAGCATTAGATCTGATTGAGCCATTACAGCACCAGACTGTCGAATTCTTTGATGATCTTCTTAAACTTTGACTCAATATCAAATGCAAACAAATATCCATTGTTGCCTCCATAAAGTCCATATCCATTTATAATTTTTATCTCATCTTAATAAATCTCCGAGTTGTTTCGTTAATTGTTTTCAAACCTGAAACCGAATTAAAGGAGGCTGTACAAATTCTCCACGGTGCTGGTGCATCAAGACTTTATTTTGATTAATTATACTATATATAGTTCAATATATAGTAACTTTTCGCAAGAGTAAATTTTCATAAAATGTAACTTTGACCATTATGATAAACTTTAGCAAAAGGCCCACGTCGATCACTATGCACTGTGATGGGGGGAGAGGGTACTTACATCTATATTACACCATGCCAGAGGGAGTGACGGTGGAACAGCAGATCTTGATATACACTCTGCGATTGCTCTTTATGCTCTCTGTATGATGAATGCTTGCAGGGCCTTATCGGGGGGTGGGGGTGGTTTCTAGATTGTCTGGACCCCCAAACTAAAAACAAAACAAAAAAAGCGAACACACACATTAACGAACGGTCACTTGTTACTTGAAACCTCTTTTTGCGCAATCATGTGACGCGGCTCTTTGTGTACAAGTCCCACAGGAGATCATTTCCTCCCTGGAATGATTTGTGTTTCTCTAGGACGATTTTTTTCTTGATCTATGTTTACGCATTCATGTCACGTGGCTCTTTGTGCGCAAGTCCCACATGAGATCATTTCCTCCATGGAGTTATTTATTTTTCTCTAGGACGTTTCTCTGTATCTACAGCAATTGTGTCAACATTTTTTACCATTGTATCACGCCCCTCTCATGCATGATCCTCAAACAAGACTAGTTGCTACATGAAATCTCTTTTTTGCCACGCCACCTATCTTTGCGAAACAAATTTCTTCTCATTTCTGCAGAAATGATCACCGCTAGCAATAACCGAATTGCAGACCTTTCCATGGGTGATCTTGTAACATACACCTACATCAAGCAACCGATTACTGACTCACTGCACAAATAATTCATATAAGCCTTACCTGTATACTTACTTTTGGCGTCCTCTGCTCTCTAGTCAAGGAAAAACAACTAAACTGATAATCAAACCTTCGGTACACACGCTCTGCGGGTTCATTTGCTTTAATCAACCAGGTGAGTTGATAATTTCATATAGTAGTTCTGTTCCAGAAAATACAGTGGGTTTTTTTGTAAGGTAATACCCAGCCAATATTGATTTAAAAAAAAAAAAAATATCTCTTACTGCGTCTTAAATATTGATTTTGGTAAAGTAATATCCTAGCCTAACTCTCCAATACATTTTGATTAAGTGTGTGTGTGTGTGTGTGTGTGTGTGTGCGCGCACTAGTATTCTAGAATAATGGGTAATGAGACTATAAATTCTCAAAATTGCGATGTGTTTATTTCTTTGCGCTAGAAATCCTAATAATATTTTAAACTGCAATAGGTGCCAGCAATTTACAACAGATTGCTTTCTGCACAGTAAGAGTTACTTAAAGGTTTGTTTGATAGTCGATAGGTAATAACGGTCTTGAATAGAAAATAATTGCAAGAAATATTGCAAAACATTTTTACTATTGATTTACTACTGTTCTGACACCCACACGTGCTGAGAGAGAGAGAGAGAGAGAGAGAGAGAGAGAGTGTGTGTGTGTGTGTGTGTGTGTGGGTGTGATTTCGATTTTAACGTAGTTTTAACAGTGTTTCAGTCATATTGCTACGATGTCTGCAGTGTGGTAGTTTATAGTGATGTCTAGCACTGGAGCATCATGGCCGCAGACGTGTAGCTTCATGTCCCACTCAGTCACATTATCCTGACACCAGCCTGACCAGTCCTAACAGTATCCTCTTAATGCTGAGCGCCTAGCGAGGCAGCTGCTAATACCATTTTTATAAGTCTTTAGTGCGGTCGTATGTGTGCGTTGATATGCCTAGCTTTAGTTTTCATAGGTGGTATACTTGGGTCGTTCAATCAGACCTCTTGCGTGAGTCCGATAGATATTCGACATGCACTAGTAAGATCAACGTCACAAGTAGCAGCAGAGAGGGTGGACCCTACAACTTTTTAGAGACCTCATTTTTTAAATTTAAGGGTTCCTACGAAGGCTGAAAAAAAAGTTTTTGCCTTAATAGTAAAAACTTCTTTAATTGACCAGATTTTTTTCTGATTTTTTTTACAATCTGGTCACTTAATTTTTTGTCGTCCACCCTCCCTGCTGCTATAAATTAAACAGCCATTATAGATATTATCAATAATGAGTATTGGAGAACCACACTCAGCTAAATTATCTCGAGAGCGACTAGAGGCAATTAAAAAATATCTACCTGTTCGTGATTCTGTTAAGCAACAACTACAGTCGCGTCAGGAATCTCAAGTTGAATTTGAAGAGGATACAAAAAAATTATTTAAACCTATCACTGAGACTACTAAAGGTATTCTACCTGTGTTAGAGAAAACCGCTGAAGCAACTGGAAAAATAGCAAGAAGAACAAAAAAGACAAAAGAAATCTTACGTGAACTTCCAGCCGAAATAGCTGCTGCGATGCCAGTCCCGGAAATACCTGAGGATGAAGATCAACCTGAAGGTGCTGAAGCACCAGCCCCTAAACCAAAATCAGCAGATCTTATAAGTACTGCTGAACTGATAAATAAATTTGATGAAGAAGCTATTAAGATAATTAATAAATTGAGACAAGATCAACTAGTTGAGTTTGCTGTGGATAGTTTTGGTCAAAGAAGTAAATTAATGAAACCTGAACACGCAAAAGATATTAAAACCAGTGAACAATGGCGAAAATATTTATATCGCATACGTATGAATGTTGAACAAGCTAGAGATAATGATCCATTATATCGGGATTATGTTAGGAAAATTGATAATTTAATTCAATCAAGAAGAGAGGAGACAAAACAACAAGAACGACAACAAAAACAACAAAAACAACAAGAACGACAACAAAAACAACAAGAACGAAAGAAACAAAAACCTCCAAAACAAAAAACACCAAAACCATTTGAGCAATCACTTCGTGATTATCCAGAATTACCATCATCACCACGACTACAACAAGAACGACAACAACGAGAACAACAACGAGAACAAGAACGACAACAACGAGAACAAGAACGACAACAACAACTACAACAAAAGTTACAAGAACTAGAGCAAAAAAAATGCGATTACAATCTGTCCAAACAACAAGTAAGGAAGAAGAAGAAGGAGAATATTGGCCGTCAGACACCTCTCCCGAAGCAACTGGAAGTGATCTAGGAAGTGGTCTTATTACCTGCCCCAATAACGTTCTTGCTGATGTTGATCGACTAGAAATCCTCATTGGAGGAAAACGAGCTGGTAATAATTCCCCAGAAATCATTAATGAAGCTGCTGATATTTGCAAACGATTATTTACAGGTGGTATCATGGATATTAATGTATATCGGTCTCTCATTAATGAAATCGCCGATGATTATCATAGTGATTAGATACAATTAGTTATAAAGTCACTTAATAATAAAATGATCATACACAATACTCGTGGACCTACCATGGTCAGGGTAATAAACTCTCGATTACCGGTATACAAAGCGACCTACGGAGATGGACTAGGTGATGTTGTTCAGGGTCTGTTTAGAAGAATAGCCCCAAAAGCAATATCGATTGCAAAGCAACTAGGAATGAAAGCTATTGATGTTGTTCGTGAAAAAGGTATAGGCGCTGTTGGTAATATTGCTAGCAAAGCATTCTCGGCGATCAAAGATAGACTATCACGATTAATACGCAGACCACAAGCGACACGACCTCAACCTGTGAAATTGGCTAGCACTGAAGTGATGCCCGCAAGTGTAAGTAAAATAATAAATCAAGCCGCTAATCAAAAACTAGCGGAGTTAACTGATATCCCGATGTCGGAAAAGGAAAAAAATATAACCGCTAGTCTGATAGCAGGAAGTGGTCTCACTTCGAGGAGTGGTCTTCGAGTTAGACGAAGACGATAATAATAAAGATGTTCAAGCGCATATCTGACCCCGCGTTTGACATGGACGCACCAGTTCTCAAAGATGAGTCTGTGCGCGATTATCAGTATTATTCTTACGACGCACGACTGCCAAATCAGCGTGGACGAATTGAACTACAGGTTCAAGATACAAGTAGATATTTCTTACCCGCTGAAGCATTTATCGAAGTTGAAGGTGAAATTTTTAAATAATGTTGCTCCTGCAGCACCAGTAGCATACGCCGTTAATATTGTTGTTGGTTTTGTTAATAATGGTATTATGGCGTTATTTGATAGCGCTACGTACATGATTGACGGAAAAAATATTGAATCAATTCAGAAAGACGTCGACGTCGCCACGACGATATTGGGTCTTGCAAGATACAGCGACGATTATTCAAGATCGGCTGGCCCGTCAATGATGTTTGTAAAAGATACTTCTAATTCTCCAGAGTACCAACAATATGATATAGGACGACCACAGAACTTTGCCAGAAACGCCGTCGCAGACGTACAAAGTATGATTATTAATGTAGATCCAGATTTCAACTTAGGATTTAGATCACGTCGAACAATGTTAAGAGGCGATAGGAGAAGATTTTCATGTGCAATTCCACTGTCACATATTTTTGGATTCTGTAGAAATGTCAGAAAAGTTATTTTCGGAGCCAAACATACGGTTGTACTTGTACGAAAAGGCGATGATAATGATGCAATCTGGCGACCCCCCGGTACTGATCCTGGTATAGTAATACTAACAAAACTTTCCCTGTGGATGCCAGTGATGACTCCGTCAATATCCGAAGATGACCGGTTGTTATCTTTTATGAGTCAAGGCGGTAAATCAACGTTGTCATGGTTAACAATGACCACAGATGTTATCCATAGTAATATTAATGGTTTATTTACGTGGCAGATAGCATCACAGCAAGGTGTTTCTGCACCAAGACATATATTTATTGCGTTTCAAGATATTACACGAATAAACAATCAAAATTTTAGTATTATGATATTTGACAATCTTGGTGTTTCTGAGGTTTCATTAAGGATAAATGGACACCAAGAACCATCCGAGGATATTTTGTTAAATTTCGATCAAAATCATGTAGCACGTGCATATCATCGTCTTATGTCGTTCATGGGACGTGATCAAAACATTGATACTAGTTTACAAATATCGCAGCTAGATTTTACAACGCTGTATCCGATTTATTACTTTTCACTAGAACATTTAGATTTAACCAGACAATCTGTTGTAGATATTCATTTTCGAGCTCGTGTTAATAGAGATGTTGTAAATATCCCTAATTACAGAGCAATTGCTATTATACTCAGCGATAAATCGATGTTACTCGAAGGTGTTGGTGGACGAATGAGAGTTATTGATGCTCCAGTAGAAAACATGTAA
>JAECUM010063403.1:0-14446 GCA_016617855.1 Megalonaias nervosa
TATATATATATATCGAGAGAGAGAGAGAGAGAGAAAGCAGTCACGATGTATGTTACCCTTTGGCAGGAAGAGTACAATTTTATGTACTGCTCATGTCCTCTAGATTTATCTTTGTATTAGCGTGTGTTCATAGGGATTAAGTATCCTGCATGGGGGTGGTCATTTATCTTACTGTAACATCATCCCTCATGGCATGAAACTAAATATGTATTTAAGAGAAGAAAGTTATAACCCTCCAGTTGTTTATCCATATCTCTTGATCATTTATGCGCAAGCAAAGTGCGAATACACTTAAGCGCTAGCAAAGAGCGTATACACTCCTCTCTCTCTCTCTCTCTCTCTCTCTCTCTCGTGCGCGCAGATCATTCTCAGATCTTTTTAAGTCTTTTTAAGAAGACCTACGATTCGAAACCCATCGCTTTGTTCCCTTTACGTAATAGCCGGTAAATATAGCCCATAACAAAGTTCACGACTCAATTGTCAAAGGATTACCTTATCCATGAATATTTGCACTTGGTGTAATTGTCGCGATTATGCGACTTTAACGCAAATCGCAAATAATTCATCTGGCAGAAATCGTGATGATAATTGGTAAATTGCTAGGTACCTTCGCCAAGGACACGGTGAAGTAGATGACCCTGGCTGGTATTGAACCCGCAACCGTTGGATTACTTGTTAACTTTGGCACCATTATGCAATATTCAGTGACGGAAAGAGCCAGAGTTAGTGATCGCTTATGCATACACAGCCATTTACTCAGGTTCACTAATTTTCCCATCATCAATGCTGCCACCTGCAATCTGGAATACATTACATAGTTGTTGAACATTGTTCTTCAACAATGCAGTAAGGTGAAAATTATGTTGAAAACGACGAGACTGCAGGAAAGGAGATTCTTCTGTAAATAATTAAGTTTTAGACGAGTTTCATAGATCATAGAGACAAAAATATTAGGCACGATAAACAAGATTCCTTTCTTGGTGGTGGTGGTGGTTGGGCTTCATGCCTATTTTAATCTTTTATCGACTTCATGTTTCTGATTATTACTACATGCCGAATTAATTACATCGTCTAGATAATATCGTCCATTCTTGGAGGGAACCGCAGCAACATAGTTGGCAGAACTTCTGACTAATCCAAAGGTCACTTATGCGATACCCGCCCAGGCCAGCCTGGGCCTCTTTCACTATGAGTTCTTAGAAAATGCATTAATTCCCATTTTCTCTGCATTCTCTGACCAATAATTTGTTGAGGTGTCGTTAAAATCAGTTAGCCTACCAACCAACGGTTCTTGTAATCTTGCCTTCAAGTATACTCAACGGTGATATGCAGACAATGTTTAGCTGCGAGAATGAACTCTTCATTTTTGCATTTGAAATGTGATGCTTAGCTTTGCGGAGATAGGCCGATGTGATGTGATTGGTACATTTAGCTGTGATATATGATGCCGAGCATTGCCGAGGCAGGCCCATGTGATGTGATTGGTACATTTAACCGTGAGATATGATGCCGAGCTTTGCCGAGGCAGGCCGATGTGATGTGATTGGTACATTTAGCATGACATGAACTTTAGTTATGAATGATCTCATCATCTTAAAAGCTGTTTTGTATTCAATTTTGACTAATTTTTAATTGATAGATAACGGAAACTTGTCAATTTTTGGGATCAGTATTTTCCTAGATACGAACAATTTAAAAGCTGCTTTTGCATTCAGTTTCAACTTATTTGTAATTGGTACATTGTGCTTGTCAAAAGTGTTTCAACAATAGTTGTCTAAATAATCAATGCCCACTACTTATTTTAATCTACGGAATCAGGTTAAACATACAGGCAGGTGTTCATCTAGTTACTAGTATGAAGTCGGTAAGTTGTGTCTCATTGACCTGAGGTACAAATACTCGGAACACAGTGTTAAACCTTGGCCTTTGTGGAAACTTCAACGTAAACAAGGCGTGAATAAGTGACATATAACTATCTGACATGTATTCCTATAATTCAGTGAGCAATATTATTGCTGAATTGAAGATCTTATAGAGATATGAGTGAATAATGATCATATTCTGTAAACTGAACAAATACATAGACCACTCGGTCACCAGGGGCCCTTTTGGTAAGTGAACAATAGGATAATATGACTTGCACAGATGAAAATCTTTGCATTTAAATATAGCAGCTTCCAGCAATGAAGCTCAAAGTCTCAAAACTAAGACTGTAAGTAATTTCAGTTAAAAATACAATTAGAATTATTGAGCGTGCAGATTTTCTTAAGATGAAAATATTTCTCAGACGACGGACTTCCAATGTCCACGATATCTTTTAAGTGTTACATCTGACTGTGGGAATTTGAGCCGGAACTAGATTTTCCTTCTCCGAAAGTTTTGGAGAATATTGCCCCCTGGCCGTATTCACGAAACTTTCTGCGTACAGAAAATGCACTTATGCTAGATTTTAATGTAATATAAAATGAACATGGAAACACTAAAATGTTGGGTTATTTTATTATTTGTATCGCCAAATAATACCCAATTTTAATGACAGTAAGTGGGTGTAAGTATGGTTTTTCATTTTTGCAGTGAGTGAGATTTTAAATTTTGTGCTCGATTTCGTGAATGCGTGATCAGGCACGCTGAAAATAATGCTTTGTTTACACCTTAGAAAATGCAGTCCTTTGTAGCATATTCACGTTCGCATTAGATCGCTTTATCCTACGGAGAGCGGAATCTTGAGCTTTATTGATCCTAGTCTTTGTTACACCATATAGGAGCATTGGTAAGGTACGTTTATTCAGTTATATCACACATTGAAGTGATTAACGGATTTGGTGATAGTTTAATTGTAGTGCTAGCTGTCAAGTGACAGGTGTAAAATTGATGACTAATAACAATAACATAACATGATGACTAATAACAATACCGCAACATGAGGACTAATAACAATACCGTAACATGATGACTAATAACAATACCATCACATAATGACTAATAACAATACCGTAACATAATTACTAATAACAATACAGTAACATGATGACTAATAACAATACAGCAACATGATGACTAATAACAATACCATATATAAGTGTGAAAAATTATGATGATGCATTACCATATTTTACTTGCTTATAAGACCAGTCAAACTGCAAATAGGCGCGGTGACTTAGTGGTTAGCCTGCTGTACTTGCAAGAGAAAGGGTTCGGATCCTAATATCGGATTAGCCTGGGCTGGTTACCCTGGTGTATCCATAGGCAAGGTACTTAGCCCCAATTTACTTGGGCGGTAAATCAAAATATGTTCAAAAGTTCAATGATCCATTTACAATAACTGTGTTTAAAACTGCGATGTGTGTGTTCAAATTAATGGTAGAATTACGACTTATGAATCCTCGAATTTCACATTTGAAGGAGTTAGCAGTTGTTGAAGATTTAAAAGATAATGTATCTGTTTTATAAACACCGTACTTTTAAATGGTATATATAAACACCGTACTTTTAAATGGTATATATATATATATATATATATATATATATATATATATATATATATATATATATACACACACACACACACACACACAGAGTAAGTTTTAATGATTTATGGTATCTATTTTGTAAATACAGTGCATTTTAATGCTTTAATATATCAGTTTTCTATGTATGGTACGTTTCAATGATATAATGTATATATTTTATACATACAGTGTGTTTTAATGATGTAATGTGTCTATTTTATGAATACAGTGTTTTAATGCTGTGATGTGTCTATCTTATAATACAGTGTTTTAATATTGTAATGTGTGTGTTTTAATGCTGTAATGTGTCTATTTTTTAATACAGTGTTTCATAGCTGTAATGTGTCTATTTTCTAAATACAGTGTGTTGTAATGCTGTAACGTGTCTAGTTTATAAATACAGTGTGTTGTAATGCTGTAATGTGTCTATTTTATAAATACAGTGCGTTTAATTGCTGAAATGTGTATATTTTATGAATACAGTGTTTTAATGCTGTAATGTGTCTGTTTGATAAATACAGTGTTTTAATGCTCTAATGTGTCTATTTTATGAATCCAGTGTGTTTTAATGCTGTAATGTGTCTATGTTATAAATACAGTGTATTTGAATGCAGCAATGACTCTATTTTATGAATACAGTGCGTTTTAATGCTGTAATGTGTCTATTTTATGAATATAGTGCGTTTTAATGCTGTAATGGCTCTATTATATAAATACAGTGCGTTTGAATGCTGTAATGTATCTATTTTATAAATACATTTATTCATACAGTACGTTTTAATGATTCGATAACAAAATGATAACGCACGTGCTTGAAAACATTTTATGACGCTACCGCGCCTTACCCTGATACTATGCAACATTTCTGGAGAGACGAATGTATCAATTTGTGTGCAAGCTTGCTGAAGTACAGTTTATCGATCCTGGTGACTAACATTTAAATAAGTAACTACACTTAGATAAAAAGGGGTGGAAGATAAAAAAGTAAAGTAAGAGTGAGGATTACAATCAAGAATGTAGTCCCTTTAATGCATATATATATATATATATATATATATATATATATATATATATATACTACCCTATATACTTATATATATATATATATATATATATATATATGACTAAAATAATTTTGTAGAGGATCGCTTTTCAAGACAAATGGTGCACTAGTTAAGCCATACATAGAACGAGGAGTTAAATGGTAGTGACATTTCATAATTTTTTGGTTCATTGGCTTTTCTTAAATGCTGTAAGAATGAAATTTTAACAAATAATATAAAACGTAAACTTATTTCCCCATTGCTTTATCATCTCTAGCGATAGTAATCCATTATTTGTGTGACAGTTACGTCAGTGCTATATCACAGTATATCAATAATAAGAAAATTGCACACCGATTAAAGGTTATGAAGATAAAGTAATTAACGTTTTGTAATTATTGAATCTAGTGTAAAAAGACATCTCTTTATCCATCTTTCAGGATGTTTGGAGAAATACAATTTTAGATTCAGCAGGAATTATCTTTCGCGACGGAAACAACTATAGTATTTAGGATTCCATTTATTCCTTTTTCCCATTTATATTTGCATACTAATTCTTCTCGCCGGTATATATTACGTCCGATAGAAATTCATGCTATGTTTCGGGCCTTGAGAATATAAATTTATTTTCTTCTGCCTGGTCCGATGCGAGTTTCATGGTAAATCGTTAATAGGCTCATCCGGATAAAAGGATAATCTTAACTGTACCTGGTGATATACGTCAATAAAAAAAAGAAGATATGATAGACACCGAAACACGTCCGAGTGAGGGATCCGGGTTGCCGAGTGGTCTTAATTCATTCGCCTTTTTAGATCACTCATACATCTCACCTCTGTACGCGTGGGTTCAAGTGTCGGCTCGGTCAACGCAGATATGTGAGAAAGCTTGCCAGTTGACCTTACGCGAGATGAGAGATCGCTCCGCCTACTGAATCACGTGACATGACCACCTGCTAACCTCCGACAAACAAGAAGTATTGGGCAACGAAATATGTTTCAGTTTTTAAGTGATATATTTATTAAAAATGATATGTATTATTCCTAAAAATGTAAGATGATAAAGTTGCATAAATTATGCTGCAGAAGACAATATTTATAGTTGTAGTTCAAGTTCGTATAGTAATAGCCTAATTGTTTTATTTCAGTAAGTAATAAAATCAATTTTAAATTTGTTGGAGAAATTATTAATGTAAAATGAAATTCGCTCCCAAAAATGCTAATGTATTTAGTATATAATCTTATCCTTATTAATCTTATCTGGCTTATGTTTATGCTGCCTTGGAAGTAAAATAATTAAAAATTAATAACAAAATCCTAAATAATTACTGTTAGAAGTATACTGTTGTCTATAATAATGTTAAAGTTCTACTGTTCGTCAGATGGAATTTTGATCAATGATGTCTGTTGATGGAAATATATAAATGCATGCTTAATAAAACGGACGATAATATCTGAAACCATTGTTTTTGTATTTCTTTATTACTACAACATTTTTGTATCTCCATCCTCCTTCAGACCAATGAGAAAGTAAAGAGCCACTCAAGTGTCTGAAAGATCTAGACGATAAATCATTATTTTTAAGACAAGCCAACATTAAAGTCAAAATTTTCAAACTTACAATAACGCAGTCTGGGGTTCACTACATCCTGTACAAGAAAATAATATACATCAAAGCCAGAAATTTAGGGGGTTCTCCACTCCTATTCTAGAAACGTTTATTTATGTATATATTTTCAATTTCAGTTTCTTTTTTCTTCTTCAAACCATCAACAGGACATGCTTTTCTACATACTTTTTCGCAAAGAAACATGTTATTGTCATCAATTATTTCCATATTCAGCTGATCGATCGTACACGCGACAACAAAATAGTCTTTATTCATCAAAGTTTTGCCTATGTTTCGGGAAAGGAATAAATCTAATTCCTCTATTTAGACGATCTGGATATCGACTGTAAGAATTACATGGCTTCCACAGACTTATTTTCACCCTTATCGATCAAGAAATAAACAAATCATTGCAAAATTTGTAAATACTTATCATAATCAATTCATTATTGCCACAGGCAGCTTGTCGGAGGAAAATGGCGGACGAAAGCAATGCCTTGAGTTGTGTCTAATTTACGTTCGCTGATTGGTTAATGGCTCAGCATGATTGATAAGTGGCGATAGGTCAATAGCTTCCCTTGGTTTGGTGGTTCTTCCCGGGGTTTCTAGGGTTATTCCTCTACCAGGTATATTGGCAGCCAAGCAAAGCCTATCATGTGCTGAAAAATAGCGTTAAAAAAAGACAAACAAACAAATATCCTAATAACTGTTTTCTGATCCTTCTTAAAGAAAATATTCTCATGGAAAGAGCACACTATCCTATGGAAGTTAATATCACCCATTCTATAAAATTGGTATCGCCCATTCTATTAAAAATAATATCGCCCATTCTATAAAATAACATCGCCCATTCTATAAAAAATAATATCGCCCATTATATAAAATTTAATATCGGGCATGCTATAGTACATGGGGGTTTCTTTATGTACACTTCATGCGCAATTGCATCGTGTGATTGACTTCCTATGTTGCTTGTAACATATAATTTCAATAAATGTTCGTCATTGATTCATCTCAACAGTTATGGAAACATTTCTTGATACAATTAAATGATGTTAAACAGACTGTTGATCTCTTATAATCATTTTCTCAAGACAATTAATTAATATGAATATAAATGTCTTCACTGAATTTAAACCCAACTCGAATAAAGAAAGGATGTCTGTGGATGCAAAGTTACTTCCATTTTCATGCAATTAAAGAAAATGTCAAAGAAATTTCTCATTGAGGCGAAAACAATTAAGACTTAACAGATTACTTTCCCAGTTCATGACTTAAAATGCAGAAGAAGAGTTTATTTCAAACCAAGGATATTTTATTAGTAGAGGACTAAAGGGGACATAGTGTGCAAAAGGGGACATAGTGGACTACGGGGACATAGTGGGTTAAAGGGGACGTAGTGGAGTAAAGGGGACATAGTGGACTACGGGGATATAGTGAACTAAATGGGACATAGTGGGTTAAAGGGGACATTTTGGGCTAAAGAGGACATTGTGGGCTGATGGGGACATTGTGGACTACGGGGACATAGTGGACTAAAGGGGACATTGTGGACTACGGGGGAAATAGTGGGCTAAAAGGGACGTAGTGGAGTAAAGGGGACATAGTGGACTAAAGGGGACATTGTGGACTACGGGGGAAATAGTGGGCTAAAAGGGACGTAGTGGAGTAAAGGGGACATAGTGGACTACGGGGACATAGTGGGCTAATGGGGACATAATGGAGTAAAGGGGACATAGTGGACTACGGGGACATAGTGGGCTAAAGGGGTCATTGTGGGCTAAAGGGGACATAGTGGACTACGGGGACATAGTGGGCTAAGGGGACATAGTGGACTAAATAGCTTGAATTTCACACAAATAATTGTGTATAAAAAGGAGTATCATGTTATTTTAGAAAAATTACACAGTTTTATCTGTCCTCTCTGTCTTGGTTGTTTAAAATTTCACCATCCATTCCAACAATGGCTTCACACAGATATGTAATTGCAAGATGCTATCAACATGTTCGTGTATGTTGACATTTGATATATTCGATACACTCCAAATATCTTCGTGAATGCTGACATTTTATATATTCGATACACTCCACATATCTTCGTGTATGCCGACATTTGATATATTCGATACACTCCAAATATTTTCGTGTATGCTGACATTTGATATATTCGATACACTCCACACATCTTCGTGTATGCTGACATTTGATATATTCGGTACACACCAAATATCTTCCTCTATGCTGACATTTGATATATTCGATACACTCCAAATATCTTCGTGTATGCTGACATTTGATATATTCGATACACACCAAATATCTTCGTGTATGCTGACATTTAATATATTCGATACACTCTAAATATCTTCGTGTATGCTGACATTTGATATATTCGATACACTCCAAATATCTTCGTGTATGCTGACTTTTGTTATACTCGTTGTACTCCACTCCAAGTTAAGTAATGTTGTCTACAGCTGTAATGCACACTGCATACACCTTGCTGATTATTATTTTTGATTTGATATAAACTTTGACAATTAATTGCACATATATATATATGTGTGTGTGTGTGTGTGTGTGTGTGTGTGTGTGTGTGTGTGTGTGTGTAGAACATAAAGAATTTTAATCACACGTCTCCCTGCATATACATACAAATAAACACTAAAGAGAACGGAGAGTTCTATCCCTGGATTATACAGAAGAATGTTGATGATACTAACATAATTTTTATAAATACGAGTAAATATGATTATGATACAGTTTAGAGAATTTTAATTTGTGTAAACAACACGCCTTGCCCGTAAGTACTGTACTGATTCCTATTCCATCTCGACCATGCACACATCAGCAACCAACGAGCGTCGAAATTAAAAAGAAAATTATGTTTAGGTATGTTCAATTGCAGATGAGCAATACAACGGCGTATCTGCTTCTCGTGTTTTGGCTGTACTTTCATACGTGTCTGTTGTGCCAAATAGACCTACTGGTGTTTTGGTTGTACGTATATAAATGTCAATTATGCCAAACAGACCTACTGGTAGAAACAGGCTAAAAATAAGATTATTAAATTTGCCCTATAATTTTCCCCTTGAGATCTGTCTGTAAACAAGAAAATAAAATAAGCGGGATTTCATCGATTAGCCACATTTATAAATTCTCCAACAAAAGCGATCTTCCTTTACTTCTGTGAGAGACATATTTTAAGAAGTGAAGCACCTAACTGAAGAGGAATGAAGTTTCGTTTGATAGTTGAACAATACAAACAGATCCCGCAAGAGAAATATATGCGAACTTTGTATGTGCTGTGAATATAAGATCATTTGTAGTTTTAAATCGATTCAGATAATGTACAACGAAACGGGACAAGGTGATAATTATGTGTCAAGAAATTTGCCTCTATGCAGTTATAATAGCCTATTTGATGGAATAACTATTCACGTATTCATATATTACTAGGTAAGTTCAAACACAAAGTAAGGACAAAACATTTGAATTATAGTGAACTTTTCGTAGATGTGGTAGCATTCGTATGGCTGGCCGTTGGACATATCGTGTGTGTTGGGTGATATGTGATAGTCAGTATGGCATTTTCAGTTACTAGTCAGTGAAGTATATTTTCCATTACCTCATAAATGTTATTGGCAGCACTTGTGTTCGTATTTGAGGTGAATTGAAGAGGTGATTCAAACTTTATATTTTTTATTCGTTATCGAAAGAGCCAAAACTCAGTGGAAGTCAAGGTGCTGTTATAAATATTTCTTACAAAACATTGCAATGGATATTTGGGAAGTGAACCTTTGAACTCTCAGTGTCTGAACTATTACTGCAAAAGTTGCATACAAAGGTAAGAGAATTTACGATATCACAAAGTACGTCTATCAGTCATCCATACTTCAATCAATCAATCAATCAGTCCGTTGGCTTGTTGTAATTTAAATTTAGCAAATCACCATTCACCTGATAGGTTCAAATATTTATATAGAAAACAATATATCACAGCAAAGATTTACACATTTTCTAAACGTTAACTTGCCCCGGGGCAATCTGACTGGCAAATTGAATTTGCCCTTGAGAAAATTGAGCTTGCCCCAAAAATCTTTTTATAATTAAAGTTGAAAATGATCATGCAGAATTAATTATGCATCCGGGAGGAAAACAAGAAAAAATAAGTCCATCACAGAAACAGTCACGAACTTGTCAATTATTTAACTCTATTAGGTTCTACTGGGGTGTGTTGTATCCATTCACGTGTCTGTCAGTCTTTATGGAAAATGGATTTGCTATCCCATTTTTGCCTTGAACAGTTTTGGGATAATTTCTGCAGTGGCTGCAGAACAGATTAATTTGTTGAGCCATGTTCTAGCCATTGATACTCATTAATCCACAACGACGGAAACATTCTTGCACGTTTAGTAGTATCATACTTATTTTTCTGAGGAAATGGTTCATTAGCGCTAGAAACTTCGTCAATTTTCCTTTCTTGCCTAATTATATAGCAGACTCATTTTATCAACTACATCAAGAATAGTGAAAACTAGACTCCTTATAATAATTAATTTATACTTGCAACTGAAAGATTTGTGAACTCTGATTCTATCAATATACTTCACAATTGTGATATAAATACCTTGAAACAAACCGACATACATGAGAATATTTGACAAGCGAACTTTTGAGATTGAGAACATTTAGTTTTATCCATTTAATTGCTTGTCAAGCAATATTTACTTATCAGTCTTAAATTAATTACCACATAAAAAACTGATCATAAACACCTCGTATGGGTGCTACAGTTTTGATTCACTGATCATGCTTTGAATGAAATCCTGGTGGTTAATCGTTAGTGACGAGTGCCTTTAATTTTCAAACACACCTGTCAATGAAATCTCATAATTTGTATTATTAACAATTAACGTCTTACTCACCTAAAGAGGGCGACATGCATAAAAACAATCTTTATATTCGGCCAGCTAACAAACTGCCTGAGGCTAGGTAGGGGACCTGAAAGTCGGCTAATCCCGGTTACGTACACATATTACGATTAAAATGTAACTGATAAATTAGAATAGCAATACTTATTCCTTATTTGTTAAAACTGGCTTGGATTAGTATTTATTTAGACTTGCCCGTGGGCAAGTTTCTTGGAAACTTGAGCTTCCACAACCGAATAGTCGCTTCCCGATAAGGTCACTAGCAGACGATGTTCAACCCATTGTACCTGGACGATGGACACCGTGGCAGTTTCTCCTTTATGGAATCCCCAAAACTGATCACTATGAACAAGGCACATTGAAGCAAAATCAACTTATAAATAACAGATATAGATACTATCTGAAAGCCTGACTTGCGTTCCGTTTATATATGAGTTTTGTAACAGTATCTTGAGATCCAATGAATTTATTCCATGTTCCAAACACCACATAAACTAAACGGTAGATCTGCCAGCATATTACAAATATGGCTGTTGATGCCATCATTCGGGATCTATTATTTGCGCTTGTTCCCGGAGTCGGGCAAGCTGCTTTGTAAATCCCTGATCCGATCATCAATATAGATGACTAGATAAATAGACAACATATATATTCACACACACACACACACACACACACACACACACACACACACACACACACATACAGACACACACACACACACACACACACACACACACACACACACTCACATTATAGGATTAAATGATCATAGTTGGGTATTTATGGATGTGTAAATTTTGCCTAATCCCTTTTAAAGTTAACATGAAGTCCATCGGACTTTATTTACTTTGTGAGTGATTAGGTAAAATTTACACATCGATATATACCCAACCATGATCATCAGCTCAACAGACTTCAGCAGTAAAACATTCACTTTTATGTAGATCGAAGTTTTCTTTAATCAGCCTCTTAACTGCGACAGAATACATAGCCCTATCATCGCTAGCCGAGAGTCGTCGATGACTTATACAGTAATGTAGGGTATAGTGTCATAGCGGGTCATGCCAGTGATATATTGTTACAATCATTATATATATATATATATATATATATATAATAGCCTTATATATATAACATATATATATATATATATATATATATATATATATATATATATATATATATATATATATATATATATAATTGCTTGATGCTGTTTAAGACGGGACTATTCCTTTTGTAATAAAATTACGCTCGCGGATGGCACGTGTCGTTATAGCATCCATCGTTACTTTCTACGTATTTCGATCTTACAAAAGCAAAATCGTGCCCATTTTTAGGGAGATCCCTTCCTTGACATATGACTCTGACCTTTAATAACAGCAGCTGGAACACGTTCTCGAAGAAAAATGTAATAATTTCCGAAGATTGGCTTGTAAAGCCTACCATATGCTTCTTCGGCAAAAGAGGTGAGTGTTGGAGTGCAGGAAGATCTGTGCAATTACATTATCTTAACTTCTAATGGTCGATTTTAATCTGATTTTTGTAAAATTGATCGAATATCAGAGGAGTGGGTGGGTGTAGGCTTGTTGTTTTCATTAGGGTAGAGGCGTTGATATGAATAAAATTCGCATAAAATGACCTGGAAGCAGGGAACCAAAAGTAGTCAGCAGAATTTATTGATGTGTATAGAATTCCAGATAATTATCACGTGACCATTTACACCCAATCAAATTATATATATATATATATATATATATATATATATATATATATATATATATATATATATATATATATATATATATATATATATATATATATATATATATATATATATATATATATATATATATATATATATATAAGTAACAGAAAAGAGTCAAGACAACAAGCTTTGTAAAATATAACAAATAATTTAATTCCCTAGAATGCAAAGTGAAAAATTAAGAAAAAAGGAAGTCACGGTTTTACTAATTAAATCCAGAAATAAAATAATCCTAAAATTAAACATAGAAGTCCTAGTAATAAAAAGTCCTGAATGAGTTCGAGTCCCGACGAAATCCAAAATGGAAGGCGATGACGACTGTTGTGGTCAGCGAAGTGCTGCTGTGTCAACAGTCCTTTGTTGAATCACATAAAATATTATTCTAGTTTTGAATTTAATATAACTTCCAATAATTGTCTTTATCCAAGAATTTTGTAGGAGCGCTTATGTATTTCCAGGGAAAAGAATCACTTAAATTTAATAATTTGAAGAAAATAAAAATTCAACCCAAACTGGTCACAACATAATAACAACTTAACGTGTCAAGTGTTTAAGCCCAGCTAAGAAACCTCTATCAAAAACAACAGTTATACGACTATTAAAACGCAAAACAGATTCCCGGATGAGGGTCAAAAGTTCATTCTTCTGGAAAAAAAATTAAAGTTTGTATGCTACTTGTCACGAAGTCCAGGTATGACCTTGACTTAACATAATGATTCTTACTCAGAGAAATATAAAAAAAATAATAAAAGAAATTGTTTACCAAAACTGTCACTGATTTTTGAACAAGGTCAGAAACTAGGTACAATGTTAGTTGTTTACGTCAATGAAATAATAAATTTAAAAATAGTCAATCAGGTCAAACAGAACTGAGCTCAATTTTGGATAAGATTAAGTCCAGTAAACAAAGTTACATTACAATAGCATGTAATGGAATAAAAAAATTTAACAAACTAACAAAAAAACAATTAAATTAAATATTCACATTCCTAATTTCTGCGTCGCTCATCGAGCGTGCGAGAAATGCATCCAAGACCCTATCTATAGTCATTGCCCTTTGTGGACAGGAGAACGACAACGGTGGTGGTGGTGTTGGTGTACACTTCTTTGAGGGGACGTCTTTGGGCGTTCAGGAGCACAAAAACACTGATACTCATCGTATTCCCCAGGTCTTTTTATACTGGAATGCGTAGCCATTGATTATCTTTACGTCGTAACAACAGGCATCACGGAAAAAGAAAAAGAAAAGGACAGTCTCTTCATCCGAAAAAACGCTAGGCCAAGCATCGACGTCTACCCCAAAAAAGACCCCATCGTCCAAAGAAAAAGAGGTGCAACCAAAAGGGAGAATGTTTTGGCACTGGAATGGTAGAACATACGTTCAAACAGTTTGATGTTTCAAAAATAATCGAAGAATACACCCGGAAAAATAAGATAAAAGGACTTCAGTGTTTTTTGTGCTCCTGAATGCCCAAAGATGTCCCCTAAAAGAAGTGCACAACACTACCATCGTCGTTCTCCTGTCCAAAAAAAGGAAAAGGAAAAAGAAAAGGACAGTCTTGTCATCCCAAAAAAAAAAAAAA
>JAECUM010063404.1:0-11185 GCA_016617855.1 Megalonaias nervosa
TATATATATATATATATATATATATATATATTGTGCATGACTTTTGTCCTTGTAAAAAAACTGTAACTTGTATCATTTCCTGTTTTAACGTGCATCTGGACATATTACAAAGTACCGATACATTTACAGATCCTAATGCTAATACTAGTTGCGGAAACCTACAAAAGAGCACCCTCTCTGAAAAAAGTCAAGTTAATTGTTTGCATTGCACAAGGACAATTTAACATTGCTATTGAAAAGGACTTTGAAGTGTACAGAGAACTGCCTCTGATTGGACAAAATATAGTCCCTGCAGATTACAAATCAAGACAATCAACGGGAGCATTTGATGTCAATGTAGCGTCGACCTCGGTTTGTACTGATTTGCTGATGTACTATGCAAGACGATACGTACATCCACCCATTTCACTCAGATCTTGCAGATACGGGTTTTGCATCCACATATCTACCACATTTTTAAATACCTTCAACAATAATGTGCACATTATTATTCGTAAAGAAATTAAATGCGCGCCCACTGATATTAATATTTGGTCTTATACTCAGTGTCATGTTGGGAGGTGTACAATTTGTGTTTACCTTTTCTATAAAATAACGGCAAGCAGTTTCCTAGCGCCGTTGCGTAAATTGATTAATCATATTAAAAAATATATAAGTACTACCTCTGTCAGACGACACACTCAGTTTAACCTAAATAAAATTAATGGTGGATAGATATTATAATGGTCACAGTATAAATTACTTTTATGTTTACTTTGGATGTTCATGAATATTTAGGACTTACTACGACTACTACTACTACTACTACTACTGCTACTACTACTACTACTACTAATAATATTGTTTCATCCAGAGTAGCATAATTAGCAAATAGCTAGTTACACAGAAACCCTAAAATTGAAATGAATGTGCAAGAAAGTTACATATAATTAGTAACTGTCCACAACGTTAACATCTCTTGCATAAACGAAAAAATTTAAGATGCTACACATTTTACAGTCTTAGCAGATTGTTAACAAAACAATGAATAACAGTCACCATTTATAAATGTAGTCGCTTTGGATTCACAAAACAGCCTAACCCAATGTTTATGTATCTGTCTATTTAGATATCTATCCATCTTGCTGTCTGTTTTTTTTTTTCTTTTTCTTTGATGTGCATTGTATCTATAGCTATTCAAGTGTACTTACAAACGTTTCGGTTTCCTTAGTTGTATTTTCTTACAAAAATGGACAATGGTACATTAATTTCTCACTGAAAACAATGTTCATATCATGTAAACTAATCTTAATAATATAAGCAAGCATTACAATTTTTTTTCTGGTTTATAATGCGGAGGAACATTGAATGTATGAAGGTTCTATTTCCCGGTGTATCGGATGTGATGATTTAAGAGATTTAGCCTGTTTGTTATAAAATGGATGCTGGTGAATATCTACTTCCTGTGATCTTGTTTAGCGGTACTTTGAGTTAATAAATTAAATCCAAGTAATATAAACTATACTTGTAATCATCGAGAAACATGTGTCTGAATAAACAAAAAATACCAAAATTCATTACGACATAAGATTTTTGTTTTTATTTGAACCAGCCAACACTATCACGCAGATGCTGCACAATGTGTCCGAAACGTTTGTTATTATCTATGCATTCTTTGTCAATTGTTATACTAAATATGGTAACTCTAGATCAGTTTGACAAGTTTACCTTGCAAGAAAATAAATATAACAAATATTGCCAAAATAGTTCCATATTCTTACCGAAAATGAGTCACTCAGTGTCACCCACCACTTCGAGGATGTAAGCAGAATTCACAACATTTGTTGTCATCTAGGAATCAGATCAAAATTATTAGTTCCGGTTCAGTACCTATGTATGTAGTCCCGGTTTATTTTAGAGCATTTTTCCTATCTCCGTTTGGTGGTGGTACAAGCGTTAGTTTTAGGCATTCTTGGTATGGATTTAGAAGTAATTGTTTAGTCTTTAGAATATAAGCTTTTGGTGTGTTTGTCTGTGTTATATTTCGGTGGCAGGGCACGGTGAGTAATAAGGCCTTGGTAATTATCCGGAAGTGAAAAAAAAATGTGTCTTCAATTGCACATTGCTTTGTTTACATCTAACCTCTGAAAGAAATGCTGGCGAACCTATGTCAAGAACTTCACTGTGAAGTCATCTTTGAAATTATTTCAGTTTAATATATGATTTGTATTGATTCTGACACATTAAAAAGTTCAGTGCTGATAAATAAATTTAGAGACTACATAGGAATATTAATTGTAATCTGAGTCCATCTGCTTTGTGAAATGCTGTTGACCTCTGTTGATTACAATGGTGACATCATCAAATCTTGTGTTCCAGTTTAAGACCGCATTCCGTTGATCCATGGATGTTGCCAATCAACATTGGATTAATTCGTAGACATGTGAGAGAGAATTGCATGGCTCATAATGTGATGAAACGTCGATATTATCTAGTTTAATGGCATCCAACGATGTTTAGGACCAATATCTTTCAAGATTCTATAATATTCAGATGATGTGGCATATCCGACATTTTGCACATAACGATGGCATTGGGGCCTTCTGTAATGGTTCATATATACAGTGCAAGCAGTAGGTGACATCCGTAGCAATGGGAAATACTCTGTGAAAAGATAGTACTCTCTATGGACAATGAGAAGTGATCTTATTCCGCCATTGGAAATGTTTAACCTCTAAGGATATAGGATGTTAAAGAATGGGATAAAACTGCAGTCAAATCTACTTTATGCTAAACTAATAGTTCCTCCACTGTACCTATCTCCTATAATATCTCTACCATCCTCTTATAAACAAAACAAGAAAAACAAATCCCCATACCGTCCCCATAGCCCTAATACACATAGAAGTGAAGTGTGAGGAGAGCAAAGGCTAGGAATTTTCACACATGCAAACATTGGTATATACTATAACACACACCCACACAATAGTACAAGGCTCGACGCATATGCACACAAACATACTCTCACACTGTCGCACACAAGGAGAGGAGAGGGTGCTTAAGTATTAGTTATGAAACGAAATGTGACATAGACATACACAGATAAAAGCTCAAATTTTGACAATAATTTCGAAGTATCTATGTTTCTGAAAATATCCGGGTAGCCTTGGAAGTTGTTGTTTATTGATATGCAGTCTTACTTATAATAGCTCCAGGAATTGGCTCAACAATCATCACATCTACTTTCACATCATGAAGGACGCAAATAAGCTATGGTTTGTTTCGTCCTTTTCCCTCTCCTCTCTTGAACTATTTTCTACCTTTCATGAATGAGCTGTTGCTTCCACTCCCATTTCCTGGCACCTCCAATCCTTCATCTCATCTATCCAAGTGCTTTTAATCTTCGCTGTGAAAAGAGTTGTCAGGAGACTCTCTCTCTCTCTCTCTCTCTCTCTCTCTCTCTCTCTCTCTCTCTCTCTCTCTCTCTCTCTCTCTCTCTCTCTCTCTCTCTAAACTGATTCAAGACCTTACAAAAGGAGAACAAAAACGTGGTCATGCGAATTTTCAAATGAAATGTTTTCATAATAGTCCCCACTCAAATGTATTGAACACAGCCGAATTCAAAACTGTTGTGTGTGTTTAGCATGGCATTAAATGAAACTGTCATGGCGTTATCATCCTCCGTTCTGTAGTTATTTCGTTTGAAATTTGGCAACCATTTTATGTTTTATTGTTGCAGTCAACAAATACATATGGCGTGGCAAACAAACTGTTCATTTTCAGCATACTAAACTGATGTATTCATAGTTTCTGATAATAATCCTTGTGAAAATATCAGTTTAACAAAGTAATTATTTAATTATTGTTCTGATTATCTCCTTTATAAAGCGGATGCCAACTTTCCGTGTGTCAGACTGTCTCTCCTCGGTGGAATTACGGCGAAGCTTTTGAACCAGACAATTTCTTGTATTTCTGATTTGCACTGCATCTGAGCAAATTCAGATACGTCATGTATCCTCATCACGATGATTGCTAATAAAATATCGATCACAACTTAGGCCATCTTGTCAATCCATCCTAACACAAAACCCCCCAGAAAAAAATACCGTTGCAAGGTACATAGCTAGATTTAGAGGAACCGGTTGTATGATTTTAACAAACTATCTAGGACGTTCAAACTATGACTCTGTGAAGTGCTCATATCGACTGTATTTGCTTCACATAGCCAAACTGCGGTAACAGATTAACATATGTTCCCATCTGAAATTGAGTGTTCTTTCTCTTCGGCGTTCCGTACGTCCTGTTATATGATGAAGTCTGTCAAACATGAGTGATCACCCCCTTTCCATTTTGTGCTTTCGATTTCCTTTATTTTTCCTTTTTCTTTTAATGTAGAAACCTTCGTATAAGCTTGCGCATTCCAATTTATTTTATTATTTTTTTTGTTACTTTTATGACTCCCGTTAAAGGACACAGGCGGATGAGATGGATATACTTCAGAAAAGCGCTGTTTAGGATTTTATCCCTTCTTTAAGCCTGATGAAGCTGGTACAAGCTCTTATTTTAACGCAGTATTCGATTTGGGGAGTTGCTATCCAACGTTTATACAAATAAAGAACAATTATTACGTACAATGTTTTATTCCAAAACTATTGTCAGATTAAAAGCTTTCAGAATCAGGATATTGACCGATTTAATAATAGTATGCAAACACTTAATGAAGGCATTGGCAGTATACAAGATAAGAATTAAATAAAAAGTGTGTTTGTGTCGCTTAATTATGTATCTTAAGATACCAAAAGTATATTAAGGTTTATATCAAACATACAGTCCTTGACTTAACTGTATTAGGTACGGTTTGTATACATATAAAACAACCATGTTAGTGTGGTATATGGATTAATTATGTAGTTAATAATGCTGAGTGAATCTGAGTTGCTCTAGCGTCATAATAAGTATTCTGAATACCATTAGGCATGAGTATTATCATAGGTTCTGAACAGTAGCCTAAGCGACTTTGGTTTCTTCGTTGATCTAAAAAAAAAATTCAGACCAAGATCATTGACCAAGTCAGATTTTAAAAGGACCGGGATGATGGTGAAGTGCAGCTGTCAGGCGGTTTTATTTCCGACACAAAGCTGGTTACAAAATCAAAGAAAATCCGAATTAGATCCAATCGGAAATCCCAAGCTTTATATCAACACAGTGCAAGTCTGCAATCTGGGAAAGCGAGTCATGCTTTTGAGACTCTGTGTAATCTCTGTTTAAAGCCCACGTCTTTTCTAAAACGCTAAAACTGACCATGATCAGCTCGGTGGAGTGTATTGAAAAGTAGTTTAGCGTAATCAGCTGCTATGAAAACCACTATCACCGTATTGGGATAAACCCGGTTAGGGAAGAAAGGCAGCTTCAATAAAAGTGTTGATACCGACGCCGACGTCAGAAAATAAACTACTATTGTTCACAATATGCAGCTCGGCAAATATAAATACATTCCAATAACTAAATCTTACCGAGAAATCTCCATCTGAAGACTGTAAGTTCAAAACCAACCTTTGAACTTTAGGTTTAAAAGTTTTGTTTCGAATGCCCCTTATTGACCTCGAATTAGAATCGTTTATATGCAACATACAGTGTGATGAAATAATATTTGATTAGCATGCCCTCATTACTAAAAGGATATTTGCCAACGATCTTTAAACAAAAGCCTCATCAAAATACATTTTGTGTGAAATTCATATAGGTAATTCTACTTATTGCCCATATAATTATGATCACGTGTTACCATTTATAGTCATTTACTCTCGTATATCTTGTACACTATTTTAGATACCACGTGACCCGTGTTCTTCCCACACTTGTCTTCTGAAAAAGTGTAACTCTGATTGAAATTATTATTTAAAATTTTCATTACCAGTCTTCACTATTGCTATCTGCTTATCTTGTTTGCGCATATATACTTATGTAGCATTTATATGAAGTTTTCAATGCTGCTGGCGACAAAATTTATAATAAAGTCAAAGCTGATGTAGAACCTATCAGCAAATTCCGTTGTATAGAAAAATATATTCAGTTGGAACTAGGTATGTTTACATTTCCGGTTCCTCTCTAACTTTTCTAACAAACAATCAAACGTCACTTGCGTGACCTGTATGTTCAGGTCTCTCTCTCTCTCTCTTTCTCTCTCTCTCTCTCTCTCTCTCTCTCTCTCTCTCTCTCTCAGTATATATATATATATATATATATATATATATATATATATATATATATATATAGAGAGAGAGAGAGAGAGAGAGAGAGAGAGAGAGAGAGAGAGAGAGAGAGACCAGAACATCCAGGCCACGAAAGTGACTCTTTGATTGTTGTAATAGTATGGAGGTGTTTTCTACATCCCTTTATAGTTATGTCGTCTCTGTATCTTTATATACGTTGATGAGATGTGTATATGTCTATATAACCATTCGTTCATTTAAACGAAAACGTTTTCTTTTTCATACCTATATATGTTCTTTTTTCAAATATACAATAGGACATCTGTTTCCGGTCCTGTCAGGAAGAGTGATTCAAATTTAAAATGTTCAGTACACAAGTTAAGACAAATCATTGTCAGTCGAATTATGATTTCAACTGATTTGACCAAGATGTACATGATTTTATGTTCTATTGTTTCATGTGTAATCTAGCACGTCACACTCATTCACGCATTACTCGCTTTTCTGTGAGCAGTGAAACAACACATAAATGTAACCTACTTTCTCTGCGTGTCGTACACTAGATAAGATGCTAATTATTATACGTTAGATTAGGAAAATTCAGTCATACAGGATCGTCCATTGCTTCATTTTGGAATGTTGCAAATGATTTTACACATTTGCTGGAAGTGTTTCATCATGCAATGTATTAGAAGCAAAGCACTATATTTTATTTGTTAATATACATAAATGCAACATTGGCCTGGTGCAACAATTCCACACAAATGGTCATGGGTATGTCACCATTACCATTGCATCTCGTGTTCTGCTGCTTTGCAATCTATACTGTCACAGATGGAAGAATCGTACGAGGCATAATAGGACAAAATGTATCTTTTTCTATGACTTTTCACAACATAAATGGAGATCTTATCCACATAAAGCATAACGCCTCCGCATTTGTTATGGTTTGGCCGGATAATAATAATCATATAGAAATTCAACAACAAGGTCGAGTCAGAGTTGAAATAGGTAACAAAACAGCATCCGATTCAATAACTGTGATCATAAACATTTTGAACATAACAAAAAGTGACAACGGAATGTACAATGCTATGCGTCCATGGAATCCAACTGAAATCTTGGACAGTGTTCTTCTAGAAACGATTGGTATGTAGCGACTTAAAATGTAGATAACAGTTTACATTTTAGTCACCCTAATCATGCATTAAAATTAAATTAAACGAGGTTTACCTGCCACAGAAGCGAACCAAGTTCCCTGTGACTTCAGTTTTCTGATTACCTGTAATAATATAATATAGACGATACACATGAAAAATAGTGTTTAAAATAATCTCAATGGCCTTGTCCAAGAAACATAGGAGTATTGCCAGGGAGATGGATAATTGAACATTTTAGAGATTATAAAACCGTGAATGAATAAACTCAAAACATAACGTTCAAGATATTAAACTATTAAAATTCTTAACGTTCAGATGGCCGACGGCTCTGTCAAGGTTTACATTTCTATGGTTTAAACAAAATAAGAGAAAGAGCGATAAAACAAGTTAAGTAAAATTGAACTAATAATTAATTTCAACAGAAAAGATGAAGTGCGCTTTTATATTTTGAGCTCTTTTTCGTTATGCAGCTAGACAACCGTAATGGACATCTAACAAAGAACAATCAGTCAAAAGGTATGAAATTAATTTCATACGTGATGTGCAGTGCTGGTGTGGGTGATGTGGCGGATTTGAGTTACATAACGCAGACATAGGCTCTCAGTCATCCATAGAGAATTCATGGGCTGGGTAACATAACCCCTCTTTTCTTGTGAAAGCGTGATACTAATCTGAACTCTTAAGAAACATAAATTCTCTCCCTATAAGCAGCTCTGTTTAATCCCAAATCCACTAGTCGGAAACACGGTATTTGATCCAAATTCCAGATCAAATGTGACAAGGAATCAAATACTCTACTTATGATGGTTTAGCAGGAGCCGATATATTGTAGTTTTCAACATATATAAGTGTATATGAGGCTAATGTTATTTTCCATTATTTTGAAAGATGAGATAGTTTATATCGCCTTGCAGATGAAATGTTGATACTAAATATAGCAATAGCTCCAAAATTGATTATACGAATACTTATCCTGGCATCCCTGCCCTTTCATCATATGATTCTTATATTATGCAGTGTATACTGGATCTACCACCTCTATATATACTTAACCTCATTTGTTTTAGAAACAAATATTATTTAATGTATTTTTGGAAACATAAGTCTGCATATGAGTTTACATACTCATAAAAATACTTTTCAAAACTTACTCTGACTTTCGCTTGCAGTAAGACGTCAAAGCGGGTGTGACAATATATGTGAAATGAATGTCACTACACCCACTATCATCACTATCATCACTGCTACTGCTACAAGAAATAATAATAATAATAATAATAATAATAATAATAATAATAATAATAATAATAATAACAATAATTATAATAATAATAATAATGATAATAATAATAATAATAATAAAATTTGTTATTTTGTATTACCAGAGATTGGGCATGATAGTTGATAACCACGATTAATTTAGGTACAGGCGACTGAAAATACCGATTTTTGTGATGCCATATATTGCCATTCCTCATTACACACAAAAAGTATTGATTCAAAGGATAATGTTGTGTTGAATTTATAAAATGCACTGTAATATATGATAGTGCATAAATCATGTCAGTTATCTACAGTTTTGATCGGAGTAGTGTTTAGTGTTGAAATCAGCCCGTAGCAACGAAAGACAGAGCTTTACACAAGGAATACGTTTGGGTATAACAAACGTTATGAATATTGGGGCGGAATACAAGTAATTTCTTTTTAAGTGAACACATGGCCAGTACATCGCTCCCAATGTACTTTTCAAGCGCCAATACAAACTTTCTTGTATTCACGTTTTGATAAGTTGTTCAAAACGCTTGAAAATTGTACTTCCAGCTACATAGCATCTTTCAAATAGTATGCCTCTAAGCAGATCGTTAATAATGAGTTCAGTCTAAAAATTCCTATACGCCCAATTTATTTCGTCACTAGGGCGGATTTATCAACTTCTGTATTGTCAAGAAACAGATGGATTATTGAGTACTGACGTGAGAATAAGTAGTTGGGTAGTGTTTGCAAAACAATTGGCAATACTTCGGTAACATATAAATGCCTAAACTTTAGCAGAGTCAGGTACAGGTACATGGATGACCGGGCACTTTGCATCAGTTTAAGCAGATAATGCTTTCTTGACAATTAGACTTGGTCGAGCGATTTTTCGTTTCGGCTCATGGCGTTCCATCTGAACTTTATTAGTTTTCTTAGTACGGATTCAGAGAAGTTTATTCATCTGTCATCACCTGTTATAAACTCATTAAAACATTCCAGACTCTATTTGTCGAGTAGCTGTATTTTGAGTTTATCCCGAGCCTATTTTTGATCAGTCGTCAACAAATTCGGCATCCAACGTAAATAAAGGCCCCACCGGCCTCGGTATACTGAAAACCGCTGGCCAAATAAAGCACGACAAATTATATATATCTAGCACATTATCATATGTCCGATCATAGCAGGCATTTAGCGCCCATCCATGCAGGCAAAGTCTCCCACAACTTTTGGCAGGATCCATGTAATTGTCATCATCTTTGAAATAAAGAAACTTCATATTTTTAAGATACGACAAAACCATGATTTTTTTACAACTCGGCATGCGTACGAGTCTGAGAGCAATTTAAGAGCCCAAAAATTTTAAAATATCCTACACCTACCTCAATGCAGAATGAACTACATTTAAGACGCAATCAATGGATATAGTTCCTTGCAAAATAACAAACCTGCCGATAAGATTTACAATGCATTTGAATGAAAAGTGCTCCAAGGTAGCAATATTGTGCGCTGGACACATTGAACAAGCTGTGTCAACATTTCCTAAAATTAATTTAGATAAATAGTTGCAGTTGCATTAGTTTATAAATGAAGGGAAAATTTCCATTGGTCAGAACCTAATAATGTGATCCGACCCAATTGCGTTTATTTCTGTACAAACTGCACAGAGAATTACTTTATGCTACTATAAATAGAGTCAGGTGCAAAGTGACTAATATAAACACTGAACTGGAAGAGATACACACTGTACGCTTTTAAAACGAAATAAAACGCTAGTTTTATATTTTATTTAGAAAATTGAATAAATAGATTGGACAGAATCAACTGTTACGAGTCGATGCTCTTAATATAAGTAACAGAAACGAGTAAAAGAAAACAAGCTTTGTGAAATGTAACAAGTAATTTATTCCCTAGGTAACAAAGTGAAAATTAGAAAAAAGAACATAAGATATTGTGAATTAAATCCCAAAATAATCCAAGAATTACAGATACAAATCCTTTCTAATTTAATGTCTGGAATAAAATTCAGTAAAAGTCCAGAACAAATCCAAAACCTGAAGGCAATGACGTGTCTTTTGTAGCTTCTAGTGTTTTGATGTGCCAAAAGTCTTTTGTTGAATCATATAAACATAATTCCATGTTTGAACACACTATAACTTCCAGTGAATGTCTTTATCCAAGACTTTTATTTCCCGAGAAAATTATCGCTTGAATTCAACAGTTTGAACAGAAGTTACAGCCCGAAGCAAGAAAAGTACTACGTACAATATACAATTTGATTCTGCTAAAATTTAAAGCACGAATGATAAATTCATCTCAATTACAATATATATATAGTTCCCTACTTGACCTCAGGTCAGAATTACCTTCTTCTTAAAACAAAACATTACCTAATGGAAAGTAACCTTCTAGATTGATCCCGATGTTTGCGAAATCAAACCAGAACTTGGATTACACTGAAGAAATTCCGAAACTAGGACCCAACTAAACATATTTACTTCTTCTATTTAAAATTATCCTGATATTAAGCCCATACACAACAGATAATAATATATATATATATATATATATATATATATATAT
>JAECUM010063405.1:0-18196 GCA_016617855.1 Megalonaias nervosa
TATATAGCAGCAGAGGAGGTGAACAGACCACTTGCATGAATTGTCATTTGTTTGAAAAATAACGCTTCCTACGAAAATGAAATCTCAAGGTCGATAACGCTATACCAAAGCCTCTAACTGACCGAGAATTTCTCTAATTGGGTTAGCTCATCTCGTTACTTTATCTTTGACTCCTCTGCTGCAGTAATTAAATCATTGTTATATCAATAATGATTGGAGAACCACACTCAGCTAGATTAGTTCGATAGCGACTAGAGGCAATTAAAAAATATTTACCTGTCCGTGATTCTGTCAAGCAACAACTACAAGCTCGTCAGGAGTCTCAAGTTGAATTTGCAGAAGGTGCAGAACAATTATTTAAACCTGTTACAGAGACTACTAAGGGTCTTCTTCGAACGTTGGAGAAAGCCGCCGAAGCAACTGGAAAAAAGCAGAAAGAACTAAGAAAACAAAAAAGATTCTTAGAGAACTTCCAACTGAAATAGCTGCTGCTCAACCAATGCGAGAAATACTTGAAGGTATTGACCAAGCTCGTGCTGAAATAGGTGATAAATCAGAACCAGAGCAAATGGATGTGCAATCAAGCCTCTTGACAACGTACATTTGCCGGATTTGGCGCGGGATCTCTGTTGGAGATACTGCCGATGCAGTAGCTCGTCCCATTATTAGTGCTACTGATTGACTCTCTGTTAAAAGTAAGCTCAAACGTGAGGCATCCTGAGAAGCAGAACTAATAGCAAGGAATATGGCAATTTAAGGGTTTGAAGTAGAGCAGTATGAACAATAGGTATTCAACACTGCAGCTATATACACGTAGAGCTGGGTAGTGGAAACGACATTGCTAGCAACGACACGCATAATAACGGTATCAACCTTTTTCCCGGTGTTTGTTCCCTTTTTCTCAGCCAGCCAAAGTCTATGCATAAGGCGCAAATGTCAGCGTCATCGATTATGGTCAGCGTTTTGCCACCGAGATTGACATATGTCTTTGCAACGATTCCGTGGCCCAAGTATCACCATTGTTTCATAATTGAAAACGCGCTTACTGCCGTGATTGCAGGCACTGGTGTGAATGGGATATGCACTCAATATGAAACGATCGCAGTATTCCAGTGAAAAACAAGAATAAAGTAAGAGGCAACGACGTGTGTATCGTCTCACCCATGAGATGAAGCATTAGCTCAATTCCGTGCGAGCGATTTCAAGGACGGTACTAGCGAGCATGAATCAATGCCTTCCACTTCTACCTTTAGACCAAGAGAGTCTACCCCAAAATAAATTCTGCAAGAAGTTCCCAAAAATTACTACCACATTCGAGAGACGAAAAACGCAGATCCAAAAGATTTTGATCCATGGTATGCACCTAGACGGTGAAATTAAAGAGTTCAAGTTCAAAGTGCCACCCTAGAAAGTAGAAGGTTTCATCACTGATTTAATGGAATCCTTGCTAGAGACACTGGGAGAAAAATGCCACTCTACAGAAGATGACGATCGTTTGAGACTCCATTCATCACGACAGAATGAAATTGCCCGTATGTATCGAGCTTAGCACGCCGGCAGGATTAACACCCTCCAAAGTCATCGGTTAAAAAGGTACATTCAGCAATCCATTGATGAGTTTCGCATCATCGATGGAAAAGCTTCACTTTACATGGCCCATGTTTCCTATCCAAAAGGGAACGGACTCCACATATAAATGTTATTTGTGGACGACATTCGCTGAATCAAACACAGAATGGCTCAAATGAAGAACACACAAGACCAGATGCGCTTAGCCCTAGTCATCGTCGTAAAACGAACGTACGCACACAGCTACGAAACAGCATGATATAAAATAGCATAGAGGAGCATTCAAAAATAAATCGGTCAGAGCCAAACAACGAAAAGAACCTCTTGTTACAGAAGGCAGGCATATCAAAAGACGCTTCCTGTGGCATTCCAGATATGCAAAAACTTCAAGACACATTAGCTTCACGCTACACGTTAAATATATATCCTTGAGTGATTTATGTACCTCTGGTGCTTCGAGGGACCGATATTCCAGACGGAAAATACATTCTTGTATATCATCATGAACAACATTTAGATGCCATTATGAGTATAATCATATTTTTCAGCTACGGATATTATCTGCCGTTCAATAGACTGCCTAAAGCGTTTGGAAAGACATCAATGGCCAAAGAGTATTTTCCACACTTTCAATAACGAAGTCAATCAACCTGTTATCCTCCCAAATTTGACTGACACTCACTATTAAGACGCCGAAAACATGCACACAGAACAACGAGAAACTCCTACGCTTGGTACCAGTCTTACTTTCCTAAACCTTCGACGTTCAGGATTAAATGTTAAAGTATTGCCGATCCGATGTGGACACTTTACGCCAGTGCTTTTTTTAAAATTTCGACAATTGTTTATGGAGAAGAGATGTATCGATCCTTTGAAGGAAGTCTCTACCATCGCCAAAGCGTGCTCATTAGTGTATCCCAATAAAATCATGACCCGGAAAAAAAAACCACCATACGCTCTCAAACTTCCCAGTTCATCAGTCGTCGATACTCTACTAAATCTCCGCATTGGTTACATTACTTTTGCGAAAGGACGACCAATGGATCCAACATGCCAGAATCTGGGCGAAAAGTCATTCAGCGGATATTTTGGATTTAGAAGATCTTCAGATCGTCAAAGGGTTTCATGGATGCTTATTTGACGGATGCCCTATCTCATTCATTCAACGACACATGAAACGATCCTTCTCAGAGTACACCATGGAAGAAAACCTACCAACGACACCTGAAGTTAGAACAACAAGGACACCAAGTGGAATAAATGTGGGAGCACAAGTACAATCGAAGTTTCAAACCGATGCCGAGTTTAGACGCATTGCTGAAAGTTACGACGTGGTAGACATCGAACCTCTGGATCCACGCTACAGTTTTTGCAGGACAAACGAATCCCACACGCTTGCTGTACGACGATATACAATCTCAAGGAGAAGAAATCAAATACATTGATGCTGTTCGCTGTGTGCAAATATTATAGATTTCCTACAGGACAACCATACATCTTTACAGAACACATCGAAGTGGAACACATTCATCAAAACGAAGATCTGATGAAATTAAAAATCCTACCTCCCACTGACTTGTACCATCCCGTCCTAACACAACATTGACAAGGCAAACTAACATTTCCTTTGTGCCGCACATGTTCTACGAAATTTACCATTTTCCAAACAAAGTACTCTACTAAATGGACTACGACTCTCAGAAGAATTTTTATTTTCTCAGGCTACGCATTCTTCAGACAAAAAGAAGTACACCAATATCCCTTCCAAAGTCAGTCCCCAGAAGACCAAGTGCTATTAAAAGAACAGTATCGTTTCACCAAAGGCATCACTTTAGACCACGTGGAAGTGAACGAAGGAAGACGTTCGTTTGCCAAATTCATGCTCAGTTGCTTGTGGGGAGAACTGATACAACGTCCTAGCTAACCCAAGATGAAGTAATTGACAGATGCAAGCCGAAGCTTTGAACTGGTGGGCGACAAAGGAAAAGGAATGAAACACGTGTACGTCGTACGTGAATATTTTATTTTAGTCAATTTCGAAGAAGTTTGGAATTGACATCATTGTTGAGTACGTGACAGCCAAAGCTCGTTTACAATTGAAGAAAGAATTATAACTTTTAGGAGATTGAGCCCTGTACCTGCCACGGCCAGTTAAATTTACATTCAGAGCCATGATAGTCCTCAGGGAGACCGTTTAAAGGCATGGACGGACAAATACTCAACAGGCAAAATTCTGCGATTTCGCTAGAGGCTGTCCAAACAATTGCGACAACTAATTCCGAGACCGACTAGGAGAAATCAATACCAAATGCAAAATCAAACGCTTGACATTGAATTGTCTAGCGATTCAAGTCCTAAACTCTGACCTGCAGAAAGACGCTCTGTAGTCCGGAGAGGATCAAAACTTTTGCGTGACAATCTTATGCAAACTTGTAAGGTTTCAAACCATCAAACTCGTCAGTCGGCCTATTGAAAAGATCTATCAAATTGTGCAAGAGATATTACAGCGGCTTCTAGACCATAACCTTGACCGTACTGATACACTTAGCTCCAGTATAAAATAGGAAAGACTTCCAAGGCTGAAAAGATGATGAAACATTCAACACAACAAGTATCGAGTGAGAGACCAAAGTCCAATGAAGAACTCGAGTGCGATATTGCTCTTTACTATTATATTGATGCAATAACCTGTGATATTATCGATGCAGCAAGCCCTGGTTGCCACACATCTAATGCTACGATAGAAAGCGATGCCGTTCCTGTGAACATGTGAAGCAATGCCATGCGTATACGGATGCGAAATTGATGTCGCTAATTACCATCCTCCTTGCCTCTTTACTAGCAGAAGAAATGCAACACGGTCATTCTGATTTGGTGGTAAAAGTGAGTCCATGTGTTGACAAACATCATTTGGCATTGTCCGAACTAGCAGATCCGACAATCTATACCCAAACTAAAAATGGCTTTTTTTGAATCCATGGGGTAGTGTTTTCCTAGACGATGTTAACTTTCTTTCTCTCCTAAAATGGGATCTTAATGATCAAGCAACCACCAAGAAAAACATCCTCTCCCAGAACATATATAGAAGGAAAATATGAGTGCCACGGTCAGTGCAAACCAGTGCCCCGAGAAGAACAAAGCTGCTATCAGAAAGAGAGTCACTGTTGCACAGACGCAACGTTACTCCAGAAAACCGCGTTCATCGGTTACAGTGTCTCCAAGCCACTTCTATTTCTTCGTTGCCGATGATGCTTGCCAAACCCGTTTTAACACGCGTCTTTCGACGAAACAGTTGGAACCCCATTTCTAAAGCAACTTTTCTCTTGTGGCATCCACCCCTTCAATAGCTGCAGCTTCTACCGGTAAGAAAGCGACCTTCTCGGATTTATTCAAATAAAACCTGGCTCGATTTAATCCGTTGAAAACGTCCCAACGTCGAGAGATGCCCATGATGAGGACGATACAACATACCGACAATCGTTGGAGCCGAATTCCTGTATAAAAATATGTGCGCGATTCACATAAGTGTTTCTTCTCTGCTTTTGAAAGAAAGATATCTCACCAACAGGAATGGCACACCAGTCTCGCCCCAGAAAGAGAAAATGAAATGGACTGCCTCTTCGTTTGGCTGATATTGGCATGTGTTGTCGGTACTGAGTAAATCCAATCCACCGATGCGAAAACAAATCACTCAATCAGCAAATAAATAAATCATCGATTCCGTGTGTGAATGTTGTTTGAATGTCTTGAAAGGAAAGGTATATTTGTTTAAGCTAAAGAAAGAATACGTCGAAACTTTCTTCACCAAATAGTAGAAAAGAAGGTACCCATCAGTCAAAAGAGAAGAATGTTGATTCAACGACGAAGGATTCTTCCTATGCCGATAGGACTTATGCTCGAAGGAGTAGCTGCTCCTTTGCTAGGATCGATTGTTTGACAAATTGTAGGACACATCCTTAGATAAGGTGGAAGAAGATAAAACGGACTACTTTTATGAAAGACATCTTACGTGTACCTTAGAATCGCATGGACGCAGGAACGATGACTTTAGTGCTGTACAAACTATGGATGGAACTTCATTATTGGTACAAGCAACGGACACCTCGTCTACCTTGCAAACACAGTAGGTTGTCATAGTTACAAAACTAATTACACGCGTTGATGGATTGCAACGATTTGTCATCAAGAAAAAGTTCGCAAGGATGCGGTCAAGTCTTGCAAAGTACCCAACTCTTTCACCGGAAAGCTTGAGATAAAACAGCTCAACCGAGTCTGAAAGACTTCAAGGCGATGATGAGAAGTGAACCTTACAGGGTGATCAAGAGAGACGCTGCCACAAGGATGCAATATAAAGAAAAACGCACAAGAAACCTTTCAGATACCGTCTGCACCCATTCCTACTTTGAGTTCCTTGTTGACACTGTCTCCTACTCACTGCAGTCTCCAAACTACAGGAAAGGAAGAGCAGTATCGGTGAAATGTGGGTGACTTATTGAGTAGTCATCATGGAGAGCTTTTTAGTCAGCATTGACTACAATTCTGCCCATGCTGAGGGTTACGGAGGAGTTTAAAAATTGTTTAGTGCTGCTAAAACCAACCTTTAAAGTATACGTTTACTCGAGATGCGGCAAGGGTTATGAAAACAAGCAAAATACGTGTTGTATAGACCCATTAGACGAAACTTTTTAAGAAGTTAAACCAAAGTGGATCGCTTAGATCATCATCGGCAAGAGGATTATGCAAATGTCTATCATTTGGCATCGTACAATTGCAGTTAAAACTATTTGGTTTGTGTCATCAGTGCTTTCTCCTAATCTCCTTGGGTCGTCCTTTTGACTTCCAGAACAAGTTCTTAGTTTGTACGAGAATTATAATTAGTTTTGAAAAAAAGGCTGTCGAATTTCTTGACAGAGCTTTTAATAAAGAATTGAAACAGATAGACATTAACTTTTTGAACACCAAGAACCAGGTAACGAAAGACAGGGTCGTGGAACATTTCAAAGCTCTTTAAAAGAAAGAATGTGGAAATATTTTATAAATCAACAAACTCTTAAGTAAATCGACGTGTTACCGCGTCCCATCAAAGCTTACAGTCAATCATGCGATCGAAGCATCGGATGCGCACCAGAAGAAGGGACCACCGACTATGGCCGTATTTGATCGTTTATTATGAACGTCCCTTCAGCCCCCAAGAAATATGGGCTATTAAAGACCGGGTATTGGTTCGTATTGGTAAACACACCTGTGACAAAGGTTATTTACCTAATTGGACCACTGAATTGTTACTTGTCAATGGGCAAGGACGTGGCCTTGATTCTGCTGTCTATACACTGGAAGACATTAGCGGTGAAGTGTTTAAAGGAACCGTTTGCTTACCCGAGTTGCATCGAGTGACATCGAAAGCATTCTCGAACACGTAAAGTAGGCAAACGCTTACTCAGAAAATGTGAAAGTACATTGGAAAGGATATCCAGTTTTTATTTTCGATTCTTAGATTGCCGCTTTACAAGACATCGGCTATAAAAATAAGAAGCCATGATGCCATTCAAGACAGTAAATACGTCCTCTTTGCAGAGTCCTCCTCTTGAAGAACTACAAAAGTAACCCCTGTGGGTGTGGGGTGGAGATCGTGTGCATTAAACGAAAATCGTCTTTTTCACCCAAATCTTTGTGGTTTATTGTGTCATCGGAACAGCCTTCACCAATCTGAGCTTGCAGCAAGGAGATCAATAATTGTTGACCATTTAACTCAGCGCTTGCATCGTTTATCTTCTTCACAATCGTTCCTTGAAATATCCAATCGGCTCGAACAACATAAGTCTTGCTAGTAACCCCAGTCACCACAACAACAACATCTACAACAACCCTCTTTTAGAACATTTGGAAATTCTTTTGACATCGACGGACTCCTCTGAAAGCAGAACCATCGAATTATGAATGACTAATTTCATTTAACTTTACCCAGCGTCAGTTCTATGCATGTGTTTTCCAACAACACCTTCTGCTTTTTCATGGCCAAGGTACCCAAGGCCATACATTTAGATCAAGAACCTCACTGGGAAGAAGCTTTAGAATAAATCATTCATCCCATGCAAATTGTAAAGGAACTGTAAAGCAATTATGTTGACCGAAGAAATGCTGAACGAACAAGTACATGAACTCTGGAACAAAAATGATCCTCTCGTGTATGAATCCAAAAGACCAGCGCCAGCCAATCCTTAACTAAGGATCTATACTATTAAAATTCCTGCAAGCTATTGTTTTATTGCTCAATATCTTCTCAGAAAGATTGCAAATATTCTCAACGAACATTTCGGCAAAGACCAGGAAAAACTAAACAAAGTGTATTGATCAAGTACCATAAATTAGTTCGTGGTCTGTATATGAAACTTTCGAATGCTAAAACGTTGTCCATTATCCATTTTCTCCTGCTTTGTTCGATATTCTAGGTGGAAACACCGAAATGGCCGATAATTCAAAAGGCATCAACAACAACGAGCAATTGTACAAATAGCATTGTCAACCCGTAGAACCCATCGAAGGACTGAGTTTGATTTTGTCTGCTCCAAGGTGGTGGATTACAACGTGGTGGGAAACAGCCGCTTTGTTACTGAGATTCATTCTTTTCAAAGTAGATTTTGCCATTACGAGGAAGAATGAAACACGTACCACATTCATTGTGAGTTTGTACGTTCCCATTATCTGGAGTACTGTGACATTATTAGCATTAGCATTAAAAGAGATCTGAGAAAATATTTCATTGTACAAAGTTAACACCGATATGAATCTACATTTTCGAAACAGATTCTGTAACGAAATGTAACCCATGGCCAAAGAAGAAGCATAGGAAACCCAATTGTCCTTTTCAAGGCCATTCAAATCACTAGAAAGAGGGATAATAGTTCAATATTGCCATATATGCTATGTTTGTTTTGTTTGTTTTTGCCAAATTACTATTACCCTTCCCTTTTGTCCATATTACCCTTTTTACGCCTTTTTAACCCTATAAACACTTTTGACCCTATATCGTCTCCCGCATGTTATCCTTACGGACGCAGTTACATTATGATTTCCCATACGTACTGCTACTGAAGTCAACTCTAACAATGTTATTAAATCACCCCAGTTGAAGTTAGCCACTTGTAATATTGTTACGATTTGATCCTTTAAATGATTTTTATCTCTATATCGTCTCCAGCATGTTAACCATATGGACAAAGTTAGCATAGGATTTCCCACTGTCCCTGGAAGGTCTTTTTCATCCCTATTCGCTCTCACGTAACTACCTACATAGTTATACATGACAAGCATAATGCTTGAATGAGTACATCCGGCTTGTTGGCGCACCTAAAAAAAAAACTAAAACAGACTGTATACAGTGTATGGTCTTACCAATATTTTTTTTAAAAGAAGGTGGCAACGTATGCTAATACAACCATTCAATCTAAGCCAGCTGTTGGATCAAGAGTATCCTGTGTACAATGTAATTTTACAAGTCACGTACAAGGCTTAGTAATACAATCTTCAACATGATTTTATTAACATTTTAATTTCGAGCAAAATACAGCGATGGAGTCTATTCACCCATTCCACATCTTGTTGAATGTACGAAAGGTTTTTCGATCACCTTACATTCGAGTGATGTAATAAGATAATCAGATATTTCTGCCTTGTATTTCTAATGTTCTGCCTCAAATCTCGCTACAAGAGGGATTTATTCGGTGATATTCTCAGTAGATTTCTCCCACACGTTACAATAGATTCTTCATATGGCACTGATGGTCGACACAGCATGGGACTTAGCTACCACAAAGTAGAACCTTCATTCTTTCACTCGTCAGCCAGATGCAAGTTTGTCAAAACAAATACTGTTACTGACAATTTCTCCCATAGTAGAAACACAAGCGCTTTACATTGTCCTCGAAAAGCTAAGGCTACTTGATATGGAACCGTGGTAGTTCATGGGCTAACGTGGTTTTTCTCCATCGATCATTAGTAGTTTTCGGAAGAAAAATATAACATTCAAGTAATACATGTAGTTATTTGTGGAATGCAACTGAATAATGACGTGTTTTAGTAGAATGAATTTAGTGCTGAAAAGGGTCTGTGCTGGACCACCTTTGTAAGCGGTTTAAACGTACAAACGGTTTCAGGAGATTGGCATAGACAGTCACCGAATTCAATTATTCGATGACCTTAAATATAATTATTCCTCATTAGTTTATTTGGTCAGATTGCATATGAATATTTTAGAGTACACGGAAATGAGTAGACAAAAGTAAGGAATTATCTGAGTAATGATGTGTAATAAAAATTACCTTTCAATGTTTAAACGAAAACGCAGACAATAAATAATAATTATGTTGCTGAACAACCAAAATTGCTAAATATAGTCTTGGAGTTTTGATGGTTCATTTTATGATGTTCTCGTTTAGTTTCATGACCGATGAAATAGTTTTTAAATTCTTTCTCATATTTGGCTGGTATCTGAGAGTCAAGTTATACAGAATTTGGTATAGTACTAATTATTCAAAAGAAATTTAGTATGAAATTACTTATGGTTATTTATATCGTTTGACTTCGTTTTTATATAGTTTCTCTGCAATCGCATGTAACTTTTTTTCTGATTATTCTCCCTTACTCACTTACGATACCAATTTTGCGCAATTAGCACACTATTTATACCTCTCTTTCAGTTATTTCGTACCCGCGTGTGGCAGATGAGGCTTCCAGGAGTCTTATCCAACCCTAGCTGTCTGCTGTTTGGCGGCCTGCTTTTGTCTATGTCACATTGATCTGTGTTCGTTTATCTTAAAAGACGCGCATCGAGGTCTCTCTTGAGCATCACCTTCCCTGCTTATCTTGAGGTTTCGATTTCAATGCCATTTTTGGGAGGCTGACTGGATTCACCCTTAAGATGTGATCAAGCTATTTCTATCCGTGCTTTTTAATATCTTCTGATAGAGGCCTGGCATGGCACACTGTTATCATGTTATTAGTCCGTAATGCATTGGACCAAAATATTCTTTTTATGCTTATGTGGAGTGCATTCAGTTTCTTGCTGTTTGCTTTGTTGGTTTATTAGCATTCGGATTCATCAAACGTAATCCATCATTAGTATTTGTTACGATTCTAAGTTCATACACTATGGAACATAAACGAGCAAAATCCAGGAAGTTTTTTAAATTCAACAAATAATTCATTTACCTTCAATGCAAAGTAATATTTTGAAATCATCTTACATTATCGTAAATTAAATCCCAAATAATAATTAAAGTCCTATTTCAAATCCATCAGTATAGGGTATTTTGAATAATTTCCATTGGTGTTCCGAACGAATTACAATCTTGAATGTGCTGATGTACCAAGGGCTTGGAATAGTGTTGATGTACTAATAGTGTTTGCGTATCACAATGATATAATCCAAAATGTCCTTAAATGAATTTATAATAATCCCCAAAATCCCAAAATTAAGATTTAGTCCGAAAAGTATTAATGAGCAAAATTGTAAGAATCACCTCAAATTAAACTGTACACAGCTACAATTGATTCTTCTAAAGACCCATGTTAAGATAGGAATAATGAATGTATGTTTAATTCTCTCCTATATAAAGTGCCAAGGCACAACAACAGAACCAGGATGTATGTAATTTTCCTGGGAAAAAAAACCTTAAACAAGATCATTTCAAAACTTTCAGTTAGGAGAAGAACGTACTTTTAAGTCAATACACCTACTCTGGTGTCTATTACGTGTATGATACATAAGTAAACTTACAGTGAGATTCCTCAATGACAGCAGCGACGAACTCTCATTGACCTAAAGGACGATCATTTTTGTTATACGAAACCTTGGCAAAGTCCCTGATGAAGTATTAATCACATTGACGTAACTGAAATAAGAGCAGCTATGTTTGATAAGCATATCCGCAGTTGGAACCGGAAACGAAAGAAACTATGTGATGGAATTATCTGCACTAAATTTTCTTGATTTTGACCGGGCATCATACTTGGATCAATCAACATTGACGCCCATTGATCACCTACGTTGGCGAAACAGTTAGCCCAAGCGATAGTCCCAAAAAATAATACGTGTATCAATATAAAAGCGCAGGTGCACTTGTGACCACGATTTACTTAATTTATCTTCACAGGTTGTCAGAAATACCATGTTGGTGTAAGTGCCGTCATCGGTGAAAGCGATCCTAAATGCCCAGCTAGTCACTGTGGCGATATCTGCTCGTCGAAATACTTACTTGCAAGCCTGCTTGCGGTTCGACCAAACGCGGCATTCAATGCCGCTGGAAATACAGTTGAGATTGGTGTCCCTGACGTATTGCCGTGTGCTGGTGGTACAAATAGGTGACCGATCGTTATGGACGGCAGCATCCTTACGCAATTAGCAAACCCCAGCGTGGGCATCTTTAAACTGCGCGAGGTCACCTTAGCTTCAAACGAACAATTTGGTCAATCCATGACCAAACATCGACGTGATCCCCCTGGGGAATAATATAACGTTTGACACATCCGTAGAACGATATACTCCCATCAATCTACAATCGAATTCTACAGTTCGTGCGCAGCGTGAGCAAGAACACTTTTATAACTGAATACGAAGAACCAGCAATAACAACTTTCTTGTTACATGGTTGTAATACTATTGTTAAACATGATAGTCACATACAGAGATAAATACATAAAGCTACACTAGGAAACAATGCAGAAACATGAATTAAGTATTAACTAAAATGCACATTGTCGGAAGGACCCCCTATATGGCCGTGAGCTGTACAACGCGAGACTGGGCCGCGTGCGGCCTTCCGGCTTCGGGTTGGACACCCCTTACTTGCATTATATCATTCATTTCCTTATCTTAGAATTGTCTTTGACTAAATATAAGTAATCTTATTTCTCATAGAGAGATCATTCTTGCTTGCAAGAAAATTCTCCTATATTATCTTCCTTTATATTTCCTTGTTTGCGAACTACTATTGCATCATATCAAATTTGAAGGACTTCCATTTAATTTAGGCACACCTCTCTGTGCAAATATAACCGTTTTATCTTTGCCTTTATGTTCTTTTAAGTGCTAACCGCCCTGTTCAATTGTATATTTTGGGTGCGCAAAGCTTTCGGTTGTTAAATAACTAACACTTTGTTCTTTACTTTAGATCAATGTTCTTTTGTTTGTACTTTCAACTGCTGCCATTACTACTGATACGCGATGGGTTTTTTTCTAATAGTCTAGTAGCCTTTCCAAAAAGTATATTTCTAGTTTATGTTTGTAAAATATCTCCACATTATAGAGTTTGGTGTTATATTCAACCTTCCCGCGGAAACCATTTACTCAGTTGTTTTCCTTACACACAAATCATTGACTGGACCATATAAAAAAAAATAATAAAAATATCTTTAATTTCGTTAAACAAATTCTTCTGGTTTTCGTTCATTTAGAATAGTACCAAGAGCATCAAATATATAATTTCCACTTTTCTAGTTTATATTTATCAGCTTATTCTTATTTCGAGACAACGTGTGCCAATGTTAAAATAGATGTTGATCTGTTTCTATATTTGTCGCACATTCGCATATCAACAATATCTGATTGGCGTTATCGAATTCGAATATCAACAATATCGACTGGCATTATCGAATTGCATGACTGATATAATCTTGTCACTAGCTTATGTAATATATATTGTTAAAAATCTATTCTTTTAAATCACTAAAGTTCATGTTACCTTTATCATGCTTTTATCGGTATCATTTTATGATTTATCTCATCATTCTTCAGAGGACCTGTTCGGTCATGGTACAAATATCAAATAAGATATTTCTCAGATCTCAATAGTCTTTCTTCATCTGCCATTTGTTTGTTTTTTTAATTTATTGGATTCTGTTAATTCCTAAGGATTTTAGTTAAGTAGTATAAACATTAATTTATTTACTCCATATCAAAGCCAAACACAGACGTCTATTTAGTTTCAGACCTGGAAGGCGTAAAGGTGCGGTCAGACATGGTCTTAAAGAAAAGAAAATACAATAAGATAGTATCATTAATTTTCATGTCTCTCATCGGAACGTTAGCATATGTTTGATACTTCGTTTTGCTGAGTCATTGTAGACAGGATTTACAATGTTTATACTCTTTTCAAATATGACTACAAAGGTAAATAAAAAAGATTAGATATAATTAAATTAGATAAAAAAAAGATTAGATATAACTGTTTATATACAATGAGAAAAAAAAATCCTGTTCAGTACTTTACGGTTTTCATTCCTTTCTTTAGTATTATGGATAATTAAAGAATCACTGAAGATTTACATATATTTTTATGCTCACAAAATTAAAATCAGTTACTCTTTTATTCTCCCCAGTTAGCAGAGGAAAGTCATGCAAACTATAAAATACCGAAAGGTCATCTCATCTTATAGGATTGGCCTCATCTGACCGTCCTCAAGTGAAGAATTCATATTATTCTCACACAAATTCAGGAGGATTGTCACCGTACGATTTTGTCAAATCAGCCTCGAACTGCGTCGATTGCTTAAATTACAAAGTTGAATTTACCCCAACCCCTCTCCCCTCGTCTTGGAACCTCTTACATTCAAGATTATAACCTGCACACGTTATTCAGTCATAGGGAGATTATTCATGGGATAATCATGATGCACCGGTAGATTCGCAAGTTTCGTAATCTGAAGAATTTCAGCTCATCCCTTGATACCAATTTGATGGTATACTCCCTTCAAGCAATGCGAACGAAAAGTAAACGATAACGAGTAAGTGTGCCAAATTAACCAAGATCGTTTAACAGATGTGGCATGGATCAAACCTTAAACTCATCCCTTTGTACCAATTTGATGGTATATCCCCTTCAAGCAATGCGAACGAAAAATAAACGATAACGAGTAAGTGCGCCAAATTAACAAAGATCGTTTAACAGCTGTGGCATGCATCAAACCTTCATTAGGGTCCAACACGGTAATCCTATGTCAAAAAAGTAAACATTGAACCCTATATTTCGAACAAGAACTATCCATTGGAAGAGTTTGAACTGAGTAACTACTCATTTCGTGTTAGGTAAATGCTAATATGAAACAAAGAAACATGTTTGTCCAGGTAAAATAAAAATAATTGTTTTACTCTACAAACTTGTTGTAAATATACGAATACATGGCATGATCACAAAGGCAATAATTCTTAGATATTTTGGAAACAAAATACTAAACAATTGGGATAAACGTTCGTGCTTATTACGACTCCTCCTATTGCAGCACATACAAACGACTAAAATTATTATTTTAATTTTGGAATTTGTTTTGAATACATATGGAAAACGCTTTATCAACATTTTCATTTCTTTTAATGCCAGAATATTCTGCAATGTGCTTATATTTTTATTCCCATTTAATACAAGGAATCTCCAGAAAGGTAATGGAAATCACTAAGAGACATGCATAAAAATGGTAATAATTCAAACAAACAAATAGAACTTTAACCTTAATCAGACAAAACAGTAGGAGAAAGTATATTGCCCATAGAATGACACTGTTTGCTTAATTAGCATACTTTATCCTCGCGGTATAGCGCTCGGAGCCCTTAAGAAATCACAAAATAACTCGTAAACAGTGCATGTTTTATTAAAAGTTCATTATACATTGAATCGTTAGAATACCAGTACTGACATTCAAAACTTTAAAGTATTCCTGGCTGCAGATATTTGTTCCGTGACAGTTTATTTATGAGTACCACGTTTTGCGTTCCTTGTTTATATAGTCATCTGTTTCGTAGCTGTTGATCATAGCGCCACTCGTAGACATGACAGGGATGACAAAAAAATGTATGACCACAGGAAATGACAACAATGGCAAATATAACAATAAATGTTCTTGATATAAATCAATATTTTCTTCTCCGTTACGTCTATGACCGAGCCCGCGACGAGAACCAACGCGGATAGAGATGAGATGTCAGTGATCTACAAAGCCCAGTGTCCTGAATAAAGCTGTTGGTGGTAATCATTAGTTTTATACCAAGGCTACATATAACCGTTCTGAAGAATATATGAAATACTTGTATGACCACTTGAAGGTTTCTTCCATCTAAACTCTTTCATTGTCATCTCCAATTTTATGCATTTTTTCGTACATAACTTATTTATACCATAAACTTCTTCCTGATAAGTCATTTCCTACATTTTGCACACAGTTTTAATGGTGAAAGTTTTAAAGAGTGTAATAATTTGAAGAACATTTTAATAGTGCCTGTATATGAATTATACCTCTTGTCCTTGCAATTGTCGACCAAACTATTTTATGTAGAAATAAGAGACAATTTTCAGTTACGTATTATTTACATTGTTTTATGGTGTGAGTTATAACATTAACTCACAGTATAGAAACGGAATATAAACTAACAAGTAGCCATAATTCCTAAAGGAGATGAAGCAATACCTGATTAAGAGAGTCTAAAACGGCATTTTCACCAATGCTACGCCAACAACATTCGTGTAGTTCTATTTGAAAAAAAAATTACGGTATATTTCAACCAACATACCTACTCTGATTTCTTGAATCCTACATACATACATACATACATACATACATACATACATACATACATAAAACGTTTTTCTCAGAGGACAATACAATATCTCGATACATATAGACAAGAACCCAAAGAGAGGTGTGTAACAAATATACAAAAAACATATCCATACACACAATACATATTCATATTTTGACACAGAGAAGGAAAGCTGTCCTCACAAATGAAGTGATCTGGAATAAAGGAAGAAGATAGTTGACACGAATTAACCACATATCTGGAAAGGCAGCATTTTTATTAGCCTTGTTCCTCAAGAGAAAATAAACGCACACACACACACACACACACACACACACACACACACACACACACATATGTACATGCATGCGTGTGTGAGTCTTTGTATTTGCGTTATTCTGGCAATTGGCTATGCACAATTGGAACTTTGAGTGAAACTCCTTTGTTACCTAATTTCGCATAGTTTATTAAACAGTGTTTCTATGCTCCAAATTATTCAATAATTGTGAAATAGGACAAACACATCAATACAATTCTTTACAAATTACGTTACACAAGAGATATTAGGATTGTTTGAAGGGAATACTGGAACATGGGGGCAAATTAAGGTGGTTAGTTTGTCTACTTACTTTGTATCCTAGATTATATACTGATGGATTAGGTTTGCCACAATGTTTGAGTGGAGTATGAGCAAAGAAAGATGTATTCACATCCACAAGACGAAATATGGGTTTGCAATCTGTACTTGGTGGTACTGAAAAATATAAACATAAATATTATCTTTAAAAGTAGAATACTTCCGGATCTCAAACTTAAGAATACCTTCATATATATATATTTGGCAAGGACGGATTAAAAGTAGAGCGAATAGAGCAGTTGCAACACAACGCAAAGAAAGCAATTTTTCCAAGGTGGAAAGGGGTTGGCTTTTTATGCCACTCACGGACCTCGTAACATATGAATCAGGCATTGATCTGTACATTATTTAAATAAGTTATTATTTTCACTTTTTTTTATCTAGCCAGCATGGACAAACCTATTAATTGAAAGACCTTATATATGCATATATATATATATATATATATATATATATATATATATATATATATATATATATATATAGAGAGAGAGAGAGAGAGATGTGTGTGTGTGTGTGTGTGTGTGTGTGTGTGGTCATACAGATTTGTTACATGAAACTCGGTCCCAGTAGGAATCGAAAACGCATGCTTATACCCCATCCCAGATGCGACAAGCTGAAAGTAACGTGATTAAAGTATATGTGATGCATCGTTTTATGCAAGAGGAAATAAACATCAGACCGTTCCATGCATTTGATGGATGATTTATTTATTTCATATAATCATTTCTATATGCATATAATAGATGACTCTTAATATTGACATGTATATGTGCTTTTCTTAGACATACATTCGGAATATCTACGTTAACACTGTGATTATTCCAAAGAAACAAACAATTGTTAGTTCTTATTAAATGCGAATCAACAATACTAACAAACACAAGGACGATTTAATCTTTGATTTATCGTTGACTGTTCAATTGCGATGCTACAGGATGTTTTGGAATATGCTGGGACTATATTAACATATCTGACAACTAACCCATCCTATTAATTTGTTATTTAATGACCTGTGTCTTAACGACATATACATATGCCTGTCCAAACGATAAATGTGTCGTATCCTCACATTTCCATATTCATTAGTAAGGACCTTTCCTCCATGTGCAGGTCAGTTATATGCCTGATCAATGTATAAATGAAGTAAAGAGATAATGTTTTATTGCTCCTGGCATCTATAATTTGAAAGACTTGAATAGAATTCCATTGGAAAGCACATTTATAAAATGAAAAGCTCTTTTATGTTAAGTTACTTGCAAAAGGCAGTGCTCCATGATGGACGTCAAAGGTTTAATAGTCCTGATGACGTAGGTCAAGAAGAAAGATCACACCATTAATACATTTAGGGTAATGATCGGTCTAGCATGTTATATAAGTACCTTCCTTAAACGATTCCTTATATATGATCACATGTAAAGAAA
>JAECUM010063406.1:0-19686 GCA_016617855.1 Megalonaias nervosa
ATAATTGTGATATAACCATAGCAAAATTCTTTTACAATCACTTATATTTATCGCTAACTTGGGGCTAAATTCAGTCCCAATCCTACATTTTTCTTTATATTTTGAAGACATAATGGTAAATAATGTTACGACTGTTGTCTTCAGGAAATCCTTAAACATGTGGGGGAAAAACTTATCTGGATAAGAATGCTTCTTTTCTTGTATCAAAATCATTTCGTGTCTTCATTTAAGCAGAAATGCGGGGTTTTTTGGATGCAGTTGATACATGATATCGTTATACAGATAAGATATCAATGAACGCTGACTAACATCCTTATGTTTTCAACTGGCCCACATACGACAACAAAAATGATATATTTTTGTAATAGATTCTTAACTCATACCTTTATATTCTGTACAAGTATCAAACTGGTTGTATAAATATAGCTCAAATCGTAGCACAAAATGGCTGTTTTATAACCAAATGTGACTTCATGAGCACGTGCGTATGACGTTATATGTAAATAATTTTTAAAAATAAATTGCAAATTTAAGTTCTTTAAATATTAATCAATAGTATTTTATTATCAACTAATGTTTTGAAATTTGTAAATTTGTCACTTTTGGGGCAAAAATTAGGGCTTATAGTATATACCCCTTTCAACAGCTTCCTGTTGTAGGTGTCGCCTGTCAGTATTATCAGTTTCGTGTTAAGAAACATGTACAGTGCAACATAGCTACTAAGACAGTAAACAAATAGACGTTTATTGCGAGAAAAATATTAAGCAGATATATATAATTTGAACTATTTCATCGCCTATGTGCTAGTCACATTAATCTATAGTTAGAAACAGAGAGATACACACATTGTCTAGATAAACTACGATAAGGTTTAAGTTCATCTATTCCTGATCCTTACGAAGGTGGGTGAGAGACCCATGTAATGATTAGTTAGAGTGAAATTTGATTATGCCAGATAAATAGACAAAATATACTTTGTTAAAAGGCCTATTTCGAAAACAAAATATCGAGTTTGTAAAGTCGTTGAAACTTAGTAGATTTAATTATATTTCTTGCCGTTTTCAAGCGTGAAATTGCTCTAATTAGTGCGTTTCCTTCAGTACGAGACAAAATTCTTAAATAGATTAAGACGACATTTTGCAAGCAATATTTTCTTTTCACGTATGATTTCGATAATCCAGAAAACATCTTCGATATTATATTCGGAGAAAAATCGTGCTGATATCACGATTTGATGAAAACTGAGTTCTTTCCGATGTCTTATTATCACGTAATTCACTGCAGCATTATAATACCACGTTTATACTACTTTTTTGTAGAGCATACGTGATTATACATTGGAGCATGAGAAACCTTCTCACCCATCTGCAAAAACACTTGAATTGCAAGTATTGTGTAGAAGGAGTAGCGGTGTCAGTAGAAGCGGTTGTTGTGGTGGTGGCGGTGGCGGCGGCGGCGGTGGTGGTGGTGGTGGTGCGAGGTACAAGAAGAAAATAAAATAAAGAAAATGTATTGTGACAATTATTGGAGTAAAAGCAACGTTCAGATCTAATAATTAATTTATCTTCACTGTATTGGTTTCTTCAAATTGATAACAATGCCCATTTACCTTGTTTAAAGGGAAGTCATAAAGTAAGGAATCAGCACGAAGTTATAGAGTTGTTTTCCTTGGGACACATTTCTTTCGGCAAGGTTTGTCCACCTTATTTTGAGGTCTTTAAAACCGACAATGTTTTCAGCAGTTTTACGTGTGTAAGAGTATGATATATATCCCCATAATCGTTACATACAATATTTGTGTCCCATAGTTCATCTACTAAAGAGCTGGAGGAATGTAAATTATGCGGTAAGTACACGAAACTGTATTACTGCATAATCCTTCAATCGTCAAAGGAGAAGCTTAGAATTGGTTATAAAAAATACATTAAAATAAACTGAAAAACTGGCCCTAATGTCCCCGAGACATTGTTTTGTTGCCTGGAATAAGAAAATGATTTGAAGTTCAATTTAGACATTTTGTATACAATTACCAGCTTTTCCAATTTTCATACTTAAATGTATTCGGTCTCAAGAGACAGAATTTCCTCAGTGCCAAAACTAAAGATCAATTCATAAAAAAGAAAACTCCCAAGAACACTACTTCTTTTTTCCAAACAAAAGAACATTCTCTCCTGTTTCTAAAGATACATGATTATTAGTTGTATGAATATCATTTAGTAAGAATTTCATTTTTGCATAAATGGATTATAAGTAATATGAATGGTACATATCTGTGATGCTCTTAAACCCATATAATTAAATATTAAGTTTTCCTCTGATCAACAATGTTTTGTCGTATCTCCTGTTTGCAACATGCATGTCCTCCCGCACTGTGTTCACCTATATAGATATCATACACAGCTCGAGTAACCTGATATGCTGGCCCCCTGTAGCACAATCAGTATTCTGCTGACGTTAATACGGTGGCCACTTTCACTTTAATCAGTATTCTGCTGACGTTAATACGGTGGCCACTTTCACTTTAATCAATATTCTGCTGACGTTAATACGGTGGCCACTTTCACTTTAATCAGTATTCTGCTAATATTAATACAGTGACCCCTTGCACTTCAATAAGTACTCTCCTGACGATAATAAACTGGCCCTTGCACTTCAATCAGTGCTCAGCTGACGTTAATACAGCGGACACCTGCACTTCAATCCCTGCTGACGTTAATACAGTGGGTAGGGATATCAGACCACATCTATGATCACTTTTTCTTTACATACTTACAGAGATCTGTGTGATTGAGAATATATTCCTCTACAATTTGATCAAAACAAACATGATTTTTTCCAAAGTAATTATTTAATTTTTTAAAAATCTAAATTTTTATTTTATTTGATTTTAATTATTTATTTAGTAATTTATTTATCTATCTTTTATTAATGGGGATGGGCAGAAATATGTCTCAAGTTGATTTATTTTCTTATTTAAAGGTAAATATGTGCTCAGCGGTATGGCTTGAATTTGTTCCCATTGACGACCATTTGTCGGGAATTATCGCCAGGATCGGATGGGCTAACCACGGAATTTTATTTAAAAAATTAATATTGGAATCCCTGAATAATAATATTTTCTAAAGGGGCTAATAATAAAATCTATGCTGGAAAGGTTATTTACAATATTATATAAAGAGAAAGGAGATAAGGATGATTTTTTTTTTAAAATTGGAGACCGATTTCATTCACAAATGTCGATTATAAAATCTTTATTAGGATTTCATCAAACCGAATTTTAAAAAATAGCAAGTTTAGAACAATAAACGTAAATCAGAGTTGAGGGGAAAAGGGAGGGTTATCTAAAACAACATTTTGACCATAAAGAACGCAATTGACTACTTAAATATAAATGGCCATAAAGATGCTGTGGTACCTTTTGACCAGGAATAGGCTTTTGACGGATTAGTACACAACAATAGTACAAGTCACATTGGTCATGCATGCGCATTTACTCATTTTAAATTAAATATAAATTGTTCTTTTAAATCTAATTCTGATTTCCTTTCACCAAAGTCTATTCAATACTGATCTTTTAACGATCTTCACCTTAACTGTCATCAAGAAACTTCCCGACGAAAATTTTCTTTTCTTTTACAGTGGTGGCCATGTACTAAACTTGGGTCAAGAAAAGAGCACTTCGAGTGGAATCGTCACAATATAGGGTAGTACGAATTTGTTTATCAATATGCGTAGCGTTCATTGTGACATCACAGCTCGCAATATTCAATCCGGATTGTACTGGATCACACCTTTAAGTTCATTTCGTCCAAAAATGGCTACGTACTTTAACATTAATTTTGCCGTATGTACTTTTCCGAAAATGGACCAAAATCCTGAACAATGAAATTTTCTCGAGAGGACAGGTAAATGGAGCGAAAAAGCAAGAATTTGATATCGGGCGGTCAGTGAGGCAAGGATGCCCCCAGTCCATGCTATTACACGTAATAGTATTAGAAATAATAAGTCTGAAAATAAGAAATGACCCTAACATTACAGGAATCCGTATACCAAATTTGAGAGAAGAATTAAAAATGCTCCAGCATGGTGATGACTGTACAAATTTTATAACTGATTCATATTCCTTCAAACATCTAGAAATGTAATTGTGTGTGTGTGTGTGTGTGTGTGTGTGTGTGTGTGTGTGTGTGATTTGGATTTTTAACGTAGCTTTAACAACTTTGCAGTCATATCGCTACGATGACTGCATTGTGGCAGTTTCCAGTGATGTCTAGCACTAGCGCATCATGCAACGGACATGTAGCATGATGTCCCACCAAGTCACATATCCTGACACCAAGCCAATCAGTCTTAACACTAACCTCTTAATGCTGAACGCCTAGCGAGGCAGCTGTTAGTACCATTTTTATAAGTCTTTGGTATGACTCGGCCTGGATTCGAACTCGCATCCGAGGCGGACGCCCTAACCACTAGGCCACCGAAGAAGTCTTAAAGGCATTTGAACATTTTGGGAAGGTTTCAGTGTCTAAGATCAACCACGACAAAACGGACTATTTACTAATAGGAAACTGGAGGGGAAATCACCCGGGACTTTCACCACACCAAATCAAGGAGACGGTCAAGGCCTAGGTATAACCCTCGGCAAAAATGCAGCATTAGACAACTATAGGAACATGAAGAAAAATAGTTAAAGAAGAATATAGAGATCTGAACACTCACGCCTCTCAGCATAATAGAGCAAGCCCAAGTGGCTAAACCATATATTTAGTATCAACTATATCATGAAATCAAGTGACATAGAGAATAAGTCACATGAGAAAATTAATAAGCTAATTATCAGTTATTTATGCAACGACAAACTCCACTACTCCAAATTTACGAGCTTAAAAAAAATAACAAACATCGTAAACCGTTAAAAGGTTTTAAATGGAAACCCAAGTTTGTATGGGAGGCTCTGTATATCCACTGGTCGGGTTTCTCGCTTAGGAATAAGATAGAGATATACAGAAATAATAGGTAGGTATTGCTGTATAAAACTGCTCTACTAAGATATAGGGAGAATCAACAACTGTTGGAAACTAATGATAATAAAACATACAACCTGATCAGGAAAAACTTTACCAAGAACACCATCATGAAAGTGGAAGATACAAACAAACAGGTAAATTGGAAAGAGGTTTGGAAGATATGGGCTACGGTTAAATATCTAAAGAAACAGAGCATGTTGATGAAATACTTACATGATGTGGGCTTTCGGGGAAAGTGGTTTTAAGGCGCCACATGATCAGAAAAATCCCTAAATGCCCTTTATGTAAGAGAGTAGATTTCACTATAAAAAAAATCGCCAAATGCAATACAAACAGGATTGAAAGAGAGAGTTTAAAAAATCTAATTAAAGGGAAAGGGAAATAACACGACAACAGTATACTATATTTAGATCCAATATCAGACAAAGCCAGACTCCATAAAGTCATCGAATACATAAAGAAAGGCATATTTAGGTGTGGACAGTCATCATGGTAAGAAGGTGAATTTCCAATACGAAAACTATTTGTCCTATTTAATTTCTTCCCAGATTCCTATACGGATATGACCTCTGTAGGAGGTGGGCTCCGGTACAACGCCCTACATATAGGGGGCGGTATCAGTCCGTACACGAGCTGGGTACCCCTCTCTCACAAGTCTTGGGTTTCAATCGGGGTTTCGGAGGGGGAAAAAAAACCAGTGTGCAATATCGCCCTTCACACCTCATTTTACTCAAAAAGCCTAACATTTAACATCCACGGAACATATAAGAGAAAACCACTTTGTCTAACACAAATTTTAACACCAATACCTTAGCTACCAAAAGTTTTTCAGACGGGAACATGGGGACCTGTAAGCCGAAGGAAGTATCGGGCTCAGAGATCGCATGAATATGTCATATGGCACTCCGCAAAGTGGACAGGCCTATGAAGGAGCACCAGAAAACCTCAGAACACAGCATATGGACACTCAAACAAGCAGACTAAAAGGACGACACAAACATAGTTCTAACCGAACAGTGTGGTTGCTCTATACATTAACAACATACATACATACATACATACATACATACATACATACATACATACATAGGTAAAGGAATATTTGAATACCGATAAGAAGGATATTAATGATTAATGACTGCAGTTCTTGTGAGTGCCTACAAAATGGGATGGAAAGACAGTAACGGAATCCTGTAATTCAGCAGATGGGCAGATTTTGAGACTACTTATCCACACAAGAAAACTATATTCTGAAGGATAAGATTTCTCTGCACGAGGTGCTATTGTAAAATGCGGTTTAACTACGCCGATTTCATCTTTTATATCTGGTTTCTGGCCACCGTTTTCTACAAATAAAAAATGATGTCATTTTATCGATCCTGCAAATAATAACCCCAACAGAAAAATGTAACAAATGGAACAAATAATCCGGCACTTATTCATATGGCTAAAACTCCTCAAGCAGATCAATGTTGCAATTATACAAAATGTGTAGAGCTAGTAAGTAGACAGCCGAATGGTCTAAGGCGCTCGCTTTTACATATAACTGACATCTCACCTTTATCCGCGTGGGTTCGAGTCGCGGGTTGGCCAACGTGGGCATCTGAAAAAGTATTCCAGTAGTTTTCTGTGAGTCCTTGGTTCTTCCCAGTGTTTTACGAGGTTCTTGCTACACAAAATATGCTGGCCGCCTTGTATACCCTATCATGTGCTGAAAAATGACATTACATACATACATACATACACATACATACATACATACATACATTCATACATACATACATGCCTCATGTAATGTTCCTAAGTCTTTTTGATCTAGCTTTAACATCCTAAGAGTTCTTCATCATCGATGAGGCCAATGGATATATTGGTTGCAATCCACTTGAATCGCGAAAGAAAACCCTACTCCGTTGTATTACTATGGTGGTGATAGAATGTTTAAGTTCATGCATGCTAGGCTAAGTACAACGAATCATTTATCTAATAATAAGTATTGGTCCCGTGGAGAAATTAAGAATGCAAATCACTTTCTTCTAGACTATTCTAAATATTCAAATCTTTGAGATCAAATTATATACACACTCCCTTTCGCTTTTACGATTGAAACATTATTATTCGGCGACTCTATGTTAACTATATAAAATAACACACAAATATTTTTAGCCGTGCAACATTATATTAGGATGACTAAGAGATTTGCTCAACTGACTGAACTCACAACCGTTTGAATCGCAATTAATTGATTCTTATTCACTGTTATGCTTTATATGTAGGTGTATGCATATTTTCTGTAAAACCATTGGTACGGCATCGAAATCCTTGATGTTATATTTTCTTTCTTGTTAGAGTTGTGGAGACAGGGCTAATAAGCTTATGATTTCTACTGAATTCCCAAAATTATGTTTGTAACTGTATTTGACAAAGTTCCTCAGATAAATATGGTTTAACTAAACTCCACTTCTTAATACGACAAATAACTTGGATAAATTTTAACAGCTTCGAATATGCTGCTCAGCACTACTGTAGAACACAGGTTAAACAATTACTGACAAGGTGTAGTTTATAAATAGTCTTTGTCGCCAGTTTTGTGAATATAAGTCAGTTAAATGAGTCCCATATAGCTTTACTGAAGGAAAACCATTTTTAAAATAATCTTTCTTTTTAATGGGTCACTGGTGTAACGATTGCGGTGCTCTTTTTCCGGCCTGTCACTGTTTGAACAACACTTAGTTCACTGCATTGCAGTTCAACAATAGCGTAACTTGATAAATAGCTAACCAGGTAAATTGACTGGAGATCGAGCACGCGACTATTGTATTCTATGTTAATAAATAAAACCAGGCACAACGTCTAATATTGAAGTATGGTAAAGATCAATCATGCAGACATACTTGCTAAATTACTTTTCTTAATGTTCCAAGCGCTAAGACCATCTTGCGAGTTTTAGTTCTAACGGTGTCATGCATTCTAATATCTACTTCATCATTATTGTATCATACCTAAATATATGTATTTTGGAACTTTTCTACCTAAACGTGGTTAAGATATCTACCTAAATATGGTTAAGGGATCTTAGAGATTGGTTACTTGCTATTAAATTGTTTCAATAGTAACGATAAGAAGGTCATGTGCCGGTCTTTAAAAATAATCCTGACAATTCAATCCAAAAGTATATACATCTTGTATTCTCTTCCGGTACACTATACTTACATCGTATTCTTGCAAATATATCTAAATGTATGTATAATGGTGTTTACCTTCAAAAAAATGACTTGGGACAAGGTAAAGCGCAGGTATGCCTTTACATAACTTCCGTACGCATGTACCTGGGTAATATCACTGACGTCCTCCTACACTAGAAACTGGCAGGCTCATAGTATCAAATCTTCCACTTAACAATCTAGTTTTAAATCTCCACAATACAAACCTGATACTGCTTTTATTATTGTGTTCGTACCTTCTGTTAGAAGTATTGAACTGAGCTAAAAGTGTTAAAGTTAGATAAAACACTTAAAGTTGTTATATCATTTGACAAATATGCTAGTTCTGAATAATGGAAACATTGGATCTGATTTACATGGAAATCCAGTGAAGATTACTGCTGATAATCTTTCAGCGCTTCTCAACAGTATTAAATTATGTTTATTTGATATTAATCAAAACATGAACATCATCGGAACATTTCTATAAAATAATAGTCTCAGCCTCAATTTGAGAATTGATAGCGACTTTATTTCCATCCTTTTAATTATCAGTATAGTGCCACCAAAGCAAGCAAGTGGGAACAAGTAGAATAAAGTGAGCACAGCTCGAAACATTGCAAAGCAACAAATTTAATATTCTGAGTTATCCTCACACACTGCAATCGTAAGGGCCACATCCAAACAGCAACATGTCAAAATTACAAAGCTACTTTTTTAAGCAACGGAGAAAGGAAACTTCAGGTGGCGAAAAGGAGACCAGGAACTGAGGGGTTACATTCCTCACACCTGCCACCGAATGAGAACAAATTGAATGGGTTATATCTATATAAAAGTATTCAAGCAGTGTCACTCAATGGGCCAGGGATGTTGATTCTACATCCAAAAGGAGATGATCCGCTACTAAAAATGGATACGTTAAATGTCAAAAGGAAACATACATACAGAAACACATCTATAATGACCTCGGTGATTTAAAGTAGTGGTATCACTCACCATGGGTCATACATACAATGTATTATGGATATAAGTTCTTACCCATATGGTCTGGCTACATATACATCTATTATATCATTTCGTCATTCAGCAGGTGATAAATAGAAACGAAATACGTAATACCATGAATTATGTTGCACATCCTATTCATTTATTGTGGTAGGGCGCATAATGGTGCTATATAAATACAACATTAAAACATGGGGAGGGGTAGGAAACAATTAGGTAGTTTATATATCATAACCTAACGGTCAGATTGTGTGTATTGAAATATTAAATAAGCATATTCAAACATTTAACTCATAAATCTGTACAGAAGGTATAATCGGTGGAATTTTATGTTCTTTGATGACATAACGTAATATACGTCCTGACAAATCGTTTCATAGAATAGTGTGTTAGATTTCCAAATACTACCCTGCAGGTAACGATAATGATGCCACAAGGGCGCGAAGATAAAAAAAAAAATAACTTTAAAAAAATCGATAATATCAATTTGCTTTGAAAACGTTTCTACTAGCTTTCCTAATACTAGTTTGTAGGTAACTGTATTAATTACACAATCACGAGACGTTTTAAACATACAATGCCACCCACCCCAATAAAATATTACAAATTTCGATAAGATTGTGTTTGCTACCTTTTCCAGTTGTATTGTTTAAACTGTTTTAATTGCATAAATACACGAATACGATCAGATTTAAACTAACTTGATTTGAGACAAGAAAAGAAATTCGAGGAGAAGAGCTTGTTATGTAGCATTGTATGCAGCTGTCATAATACTAGTGTACAGGTAACTGTATTAATTACACAAATAAAATACCTTGACTCAAGAAAAAGAGAAACGTGATACGAGAAAATTGATTTTTGTAACATAGAAGTTGATACTTTTTGGCCTCTGATATATCTTTAGTAATAAAATAATGTAACTATTAAAGGTGAAAATATGATCTGACCAACGAAGAGAATAAGCATGGTGGATATATGAACAGTGGAAATGAAAGTAGAGAGATAAGTGTAATTGTTATCAGGACATATACCCATATAAGTAAGCTGTTTTATCTAATAAAGATCAATTAACATTCAGAGTTTTATATTTTAGACCATCTCTACTGATTTATTTTTAAAAGCAATTAGCTTCTGGGAGACGTGCTTGGGTAATAGCAATATTGATATATTTTATACGCTAACAAAGAATGCCTATTTCAAGTACTTGTCGTGCCACATTCCGAAAACATTTATATACTCACAATATTTATTTCGGTTCAAATCCGCAAAATGATATAGTACGGATAAGTGATTATCGTACAAGAGATCTAAGAGGGATTTTAAGATATGTCCATATAGATATTTAAAATATGGTATTATACAGTATGGTCGTAACAGGGGATATATAAACAATCACTCTGGTTGGTTTTGCTACGATCTACAATTCTCATTTTATACTACTCCAACCAACCTTCTTCTGAAAATTTTATTATTTTAAGATTTGTATTTCGATCTCGCGAAAGGCGCAACATATTGGTTTATTCCGCAGTGATAATGCATAACGTAACCAATATATTTTATGGGGTTTATCTTCGTTTTTATTTCTCGTATATTTCAGATTCAAACGAATAATTAGTCCAGTTCACAAGCAATGTCATACCGATAGATTCTGTCGCTTCATTCGCCTCGTCGATGATGAAAAACTTTTAGGATGTTCAAGCTAGATCACAAAGACTTCGGAATATTACATGAGGCATATATGTATATACGTATGTATGTATGTATGTATGTATGTATGTATGTATGTATGTATGTATGTTTGTATGTATGTATGTTATGGATTTAATGCCATTTTTCAGCTCATGATAGGGTATACATGGCGGCCAGTATATCTTGTGTAGCAAGAACCCGGTAAAACACTGGGAAGAACCAAGGACTCACAGGAATCAACTGGCATACTTTCTCAGATACCCACGTTGGCCAACCCGCGACTCGAACCCACGCGGATAAAGGTGAGATGTCAGTTACATGTAAAGGTGAGCACCTTAGACCATTCGGCCGCCTACTTACCAACTGTAAAGAGAGTAACCAAGTACCCAATCCCCTGCTCTTGCATGTCTCCATCAGCTCTGCATAAACTTGGTTAAGGCTCTTTCATGGTCCTCATCGCACCTCTCCTCCATAGGTACTGTCAACCCAATGGTCACCGACTCCTTCCCAGAATCTGACCAAATCACTACGTCTGGACTAAGGATGCCTCGACAACTTCCGGTAAAACCAGTTTCTTCCCAAAATTCACATGCATCATTCGACTTCCTAATTCACTGAGGATTTCCCTGTTTTGTAATGAGGTGGTAATGGTTTCTTGTATTATTGTTGACATATTTGTTTTGTCACGTTTTCTACCTGAATCTGTCTGCATTCGTACTTCCGTATTTGAGTGCATTTGTGTACTGTATAAACTAATATTTAGAATTTCTATAGTATCCTTAAGTGTGGCCAATTGATATAACGATAAATCTTAAAAATTTCGACCCTGCATTAGGCTTTTTTGAAATTGGGTTGGTTGTACAGGTTTGCCTGAGGCTTAGAGGAATACATTTAAGAGGCAAATGTCAAGACATGTTGCTAAAAGTCAGATTTTCATTTTAAATATTGATTTTAAAAGTACAAATATACTTATCTTTAGAGAAAGTGAATCGAGTAATTTTGCTTACTTTCAATGTCAGTACTTTTCCTTGTATCCCTCCAGTTGCATGCTATTATCTACACAGTTCGTGTAATTGCAACATTGATCTGCTTGAGAATTTTTAGCCATACGAATAATTGCAGAATTATTTTGTTCCATTTGTTACATTTTTCTGTTGGAGTATTATTTGCAGCATCGATAAAATGACGTCATCTTTTTATTTGCCAGAAAATGGTGGCCAGAAACGAGATATAAAAGATGAAATCGGTGCAGTTGAACCGCATTTTACAATAACTCATCGCGCAGACGAATCTTACCCTTCAGAATCTAATACAATTTTCTTATGTGGAAAAGTGTCAGTAAAATCTGCCCATCCGCTGAAATACAGGATTCCGTTACTGTCTTTCCATCCCATTCTGTAGGCACTCACAAGAACTCCAGTCATTAATGTCCTTCTTACCGGTATTCAAATATTCCTTTACCTTTTTTCTTTTGTCAAGTACGGTTAAAGACATAACCGAAATCTTGATGAATAGTTAGAGTGATCAAACAATCAGTGTATGGAATGTCGATGTTCGTAAGAGAGTCTCGGAGTATGTACTGTTTATAACCGGCAAATACGATTAATGACTAACTCGAAACCCCAAGTCGAATACTTTGGATAATAATTCTAGAGTAGCACCTCATAGTAATCATTCTCTTATGTTCAATTCCACAGCATTTCTTGCGAAAAAGTGTGAGGATGCAACGCCCGTTTTGATTGGTCTAACGGTATATCTTTCCACAGTATAATTGACCATATAACGGTGACAACGCATGCCGTTGTTGTACCGTTATGACTCTCCCCGTGACCTTGTACCACCGGAAATTATATTTTCAAAACCAGTGTGCCAAAATAGGGATCTGATGTTATCAGATGTGTTAAAGTATGTCGTAAAATTTACATTTTAACGTACAACCAAATACATCAGAAAATCTGAAAAGATAGTGTGATAATCCACTAATTAGAAGGTGCTATTTATGATGGACATCATCTTAGACAATAAGAGACCCCCACACCCACCCACCCACTTGTTTGAAACAAACCTGCAATCTGGAAATCACGACAAGGATTACGCCGCAAACTCAACAGCCAGAACTAAAATTTTAGTGTGCTGGTAGGATATGCAAGGTTGCTAGGTTTTTTCAAATAATTCCTCAGTAAATTATTCCTCAGTAAATTATTTTATTCATTGATAACATTGTGTTTTGATTTTCCTCATTAGCCCATTAATCTACGATGTTTTTTGTTTGGGAAACTGTCAAGTATAAACTGAAACACGTCTCACTCGGGTTCATTGTTTAAATTTCTTTTGAACGCTTGGTGAAGATATAATGACGATTGTGTTACTGACAGTTCAATATACAACTGATTTTCACACTCAGTTATGGATTAAAGGCATAATTCTTTATATGTGGTCCTCTCGCAACAAGCTCACAGCTATGTTAGCTGGTAACCTTTGAGGTGTCCCCCATGGAGCCGAAAGTTTATAAAGGATTTTATCTGTTTATGTAGTCCCATAGGTCTGTAGTCTTGTTTTTCTGTAAAAAAAAAAAGTCAAAAGGAATTTAGATTTAAAAAATTATTTAAATATGCTTCAGAATTAGGGGTTGATCTTTAGATAGCGCCTTTGGTCTGGTTCCTAAACGTTCCCGAGGTCTAAAGGTTGAGATTATCGGGATTGTACGTTTTGCCACAGACATGCCAAGGGTCGGTTTCCTCCACCCTGATGTTCATTTGTAATCTGATCTTTAGCCAGAAGATTCCCCTACTGTCCTGTGTTTGCCATGTGTTTAGTTGTTATATTGTGTGGAATCTATCAGTATGATATTGCTTGTGGACTGGCCCAATTATTCGTTTGAATCTGAAATATATGAGAAATAAAAACGAGAGAAACCGCATAACATATATTGGTTTCGTTGTGCATTATCACTGCGGAATAAAGCAATATATTGCGCCTTACGCGGGATCAAAATAAAAATCTTAAAATAATAAAAATTTCAGAAGAAGGTTGGTTGGAGTAGCATAAAATGACAATTATCGATCGTAGCAAAAACAACCAGAGTGATTGTTGATATATCCCCTGTCAGGAGCATATTCTGTAATATCATATATTAAACATCTTTATGTAAGTCAGCAAACTGGAAATATCTTAAGATCCCTCTCAGACAACTTGTACGATAATCACATATCCATACTATATAAGTTTGCGGATTTGAACCGAAATAAATGTAGTAAGCATGTAAATGTTTTCGGAATGTAGCACAACGAGTACTCGAAATAGGCATTCTTTGTTAGCGTATAAAATATATCAGTATTGCTATTACCCAAGCATGTATCCCAGAAACTAATTGCTTTTAAAAATAAATTAGTAGAGATGGTCTAAGTTGTAAAACTCTGAATATTAATATTTTATGGGAGGGGGTGTCATTGTATTTTTAAAACGTCTCGTGATTGTGTAATTAATGCAGTTACCTACAAACTAGTATTAGGAAAGCTAGCACAAACGTTTTCAATATCGATTTTTCTTTTAGTTCTTTGTTTCTTTTATCTCCGCGTCCATGTGTTATCATTATCGTTACCTTCAACGTAGTATTTGGAAAGCTAACACACTATTCTACGCAACGATATGTCAGGGCGTATAGTACGTTATGTCATATTCTACGTGACGATATGTCAGGACGTATAGTACGTTATGTCATATTCTACGTGACGATATGTCAGGACGTATAGTACGTTATGTCATATTCTACGTGACGATATGTGAGGACGTATAGTACGTTATGTCATCAAAGAGCATAAAATTCCACCGATTATACTTTCTGTACAGATTTATGAGTTAAATCTCTGAACAAGCTTATTTAAATTTCAAGACACACAATCGGATGTTTAGGTTATGATACATAAGCTATATGACCGTTTCAAGCACACACCCTTGTGTTTTAAGGTTGTATTTATATAGCACCATTGTGCTCCCTAACACGGGAGATGAATATAGCTTTCAACATAAATCATTGCATTGCCTATTTCTGTGTTTTATTTATCACCTGCTGCATGACAAACTGATATCATAGATGTGTATGTAGTCAGACGATATGGGTAAGAACCTGTATTCATAATTCTTTGTAGGAATGACTCATGCGTGAGTGATGCCACTATGTTAAATAACCAAGGTCATTATATATGAGTTTATTTATTCATAGGATGTTAGGATATAATTTGTATAAACGAGATTAAATCAAAACAGATCACTAAAAACCTGCCGATAGGATTACAAAGCGTAAATATATTTTACGTTGTTAAGTCTAGGAAGGTTGCACAAATATGCTGACTTGCTAAAGTGTGAACGTTTTGTCGGTCACTTTAACAAAGCCTTAATGTTATCGATATTTGGAATATCTTCTCAGTGCAAAGATGATCCAGTATCTAATATCATGTATCTATTACTAACATGATGACTATATTCATACATTTAATCATTTTTTTTTCTATTTGAGCGACAATAATGAATCACTTTTATTTTTATTCGTTGTTATTCTTGCCTGAGATCACTGGCACGTTGCTAGACATAGCATGTATATGCAGTGTTGACAGTATTCATCTACACACACACACACACACACACACACACACACACACACACACACAATCAGGTTAGAGAGCATAAATTAATGCATGAAATAACTAAGTTTTGTTGATGCATTTAATTTTAAAATTGCGAGCGGTAGGGATACAAACTGATGGGGTGGAGTGGGTAATCGAATACTATAGCTGATCCTGTCTGCTAGTACTGATTTTTTTGCCGATGGATGATTTCCCAAAACGCCTCGTAACCACTCAGCTATACTTTTTGTAAAATATATTTGCTGAAACTTGCTAAGTTCAGTTAGCACAAAAGTAATGGACTTAACAGAGCTTTTAACACCAGCCAAGCCAAACAACTATTACACCTTTGGGGATTTGTTGAAGTTCCTAAAAAGCCACATGTTCGATATGTAGATATACAACGGTCATATGTGTCAACAAGGTGTCATATTATCTTAGTTATCTCAGAATGTGTTAATGTAAGGTAAGCGAAGCATTCAATAGGCCTATTAAATGCTCCCTTACCTTGCACAGCCATTTCAAAAGGTGGAACCTAGTGGTATAATATGATTTAACTATTTATCTTGGCATGGACTGGTGAGAATAGTGTCAATGACAATAGCAAGCTAACAAAAGTAACACTTCATCATTCCAAATCCACTAGGCTAGTTTTACAAGCGCCGAGCGGTACATAAATGAAGTTGTAAAGTCATAGGAAAGTCATAATCATATTTTATGTAGAAACCATGCGATCGTTAAATTTCTTTGCACTGAGAAATGAGAGAGAAGACCACATTTCCTCAATCAGTGAAATAGAAAAAAAAGGTTGGTTGAAGGTACACACACACTTTGAAGATAATACACGCATCTTCTTTTTGCACAAATTGTACTTTGAATATTTGAATCTTAGTAGTAACTGAGCCCAGAAACCAATTCCTTCTTAAAAAACGTAGAGATAGTGTAAGCTAAAATTCCGTAATATTTTAGTGAGAACAAAATCTGTCTGTCAATCTGTGTATTGAAATGTTGACTGATTTGTATGACATAAAATAGCTAATTGTATGAGAGTATATCATAATAGCAATTATGCTTGTCTTTCTACTTGTTATCTAAGATTAAACTGTGTTAATATATTGGAAGTTGCATTTCCACCGTGTATAGAGCAACCCTGTATATTCTTTGCAACGGCATGTCAGATATTGCCGGGTAAGTCATATATACACTTTTAACAGTACTATTATTTTATTGATTAAAATATATGACGGACCAAAAAGTCTTAATTTAAATCTTATCAAATTTATTTTTCTGGGTTCATTTAAAATTACTTGGAAAAGTATTTTAAATTCTTATTATGCTCACGTAGTTGTCTAATTAATAATAATTTCCAAAATACCTTAGGTTTCTTTTCCTTGAAGTTTCTCCGGTTTTTTGTGTTGTTCATCTGTACCTACTGGTGTCCTTATCCATCATTTGTTTAAAATTTGTACTCGCTCCAACATAATTGAATTTATTATCACTTTTATTTTTTTTTTCTGAATGGTCTTTATCTTGTGATCATTATTCCTAACCTGTTAGAAATTAGAACCAAACCATTTATTAGAATTCTCATTTCTCAGAAAGATATTTTCTTTTCCCTCAAAGCTTGCAGTTACTAAGTTAAAACATTTTTAAATCTTGGAAGTCACACGATTAACATCTTCAACATTCACATAACTGATACTGCTTTCAGCACGTCAAGCTTCATTGTGACATTGCGGATTATATTAGCATTGATGATGGAAATACCAGGTTGCCTCTTATTTTCATTCCATATCGGAGGCCAGAGACTATTATTTGTATATTTATGAATATTGTGTCAAATACGTTGAAAAGATCTATCAATCTATAATAAGGAATGACCATCACAATAAAACTGGAACTAAATAAAATCCTTTGCTAACTGTAAAGCATCAAATGATGAAAGAATATTTTCTGTGAGATAAGTTAATCTATTTTGTGAAGATCTTACTTTCCTTTCATTCGACACATCTCCCATTTGAAGTAAAAACAAGTTAATTCTTTTGCAATCATCAAGAAGTCCCTAAGTACTTTTGTTCCACTTTCTGTCTTGTGACACTCTTGTCTTGAAATGTTATAAAAATTCGCAAACGACTCAACATTAATATTTCTATATTTCTATTTAATCAGAATTAATTTGAAATTCATTTATGATATTTATAGTCTCTGTGAATAATAAAGCCTACACACACACACACACACACACACACACACACACGCACAGATTGTGGTTCTCTCGTGTATGCTCTGACACTCGTAGTTTTACACATTTATTTAGTGAGCTGAATAGTTACTTAGTGTGTATGTTATAATTTATTTCCCATTACATGATTAATAATACAGAAAAGCATATACCATCATCATTCTCTCTCTCTCTCTCTCTCTCTCTCTCTCTCTCTCTCTCTCTCTCTCTCTCTCTCTCTCTCTCTCTCGTAATAGCTTCTGAAATTCGACTGTGAAATAATTAATGCATACTCTCTTGTTATCTGTTTGAGTTCTTCATCCTGCATCAATTAGATTCATCATTGATATGCATACTTGTTGAGCTCTATGATTTGGTAAACCATAAATCCAAGAAAACACAATCATGGTACTGTAATATGACCGATGCATTTAAATGCAAATAATAAAGTCAAATATGAATGTTACAAAAGTATGTATATCATACAATAAGTGTGATTGATGTTTAATTATTAAATCCCTTTAATTTGTTTCTGGATTAAAGTTACATCGCGGTCTTTCCTGATATAATCCTTCCTTAATGTAGGATATCGTAATTAACTAAATTTCTTTGACCTATGCTTTCAACAGTACCAGTTTGTCAGTAGAAACAAAATGAGAAAACATGTATTTTTGACTCAGAACGAGTAACTGTCATATGCCAAGTTTTAAACGTCCAACCAATAATGATAAAAATACTACAATTTTCTAATAATATATGTATTAGTCCAAACTATACAGAAAATTAACCACATATACATTTTATCCAGCTTTCATTAGTATTAGCATTGCAATAAATAAGTTAAGATCTTCATAAATATATTTTTTGTTTACTTATTGCAGATATCTTAAATATTTCCTATTCCAAATAGTCAACTGACCATTTTGGAAAATGTGTCCTTTTTGCTCCATTAATATTTCCAATGCTACATTTACGATACAACCCGCCTTAAATTCAATGGTTATGGAAGAGATTTCATCTTAACTGCATTGCTCTTTCACGTTAAAATGACGTTTATGGAAACAATTCACCTTTGTCCATTATAAAAGAACAATTGATATAGATATTTGCTAGTAAATTTGTTTCTTTTTCTATGGGTTTTGTTTGTTTGGGATTTTATATTTTGTTAGCGGGGGGGGGGGGCTGGGTTAATGCGCCTTATCAATAAAATTGATTACAAATGAGTATGAAACGTCTTGCTGTTTGGCTTCTACGTTTTGCATACGAATTCATTGAAGGTGGGGGTTGGGGGTTGGTGTGTGATACTGAGAGCCATGTTTAATGAAAGATTATATTGAATATTTATTTGTGTTGTGAAAACACTTATCGAATGAATGCTATGTTCCAGGCTTGTATGGGTCAAACAGAATGCATTACGAGCAAAATTTCCGTTCAGCTCCTGAGCTGTGAACTTGATAGATATGTTTGAAGCAACTGCCGATGGCGTTGGTGAACAAACCCTTCTCTGGAGGAAAAGACCTATATCAGCGAGAAAATTAGCTTACATTCTTTGTATGACATGTACAGTTTTGCCCAACTAATCGAACTGCAATACTGAACAAAGATCAATTCTGGTCATGGAATCAGAAAGCAATTTAACAGAGACTATGGTCGCTAATGTTTTTGTACTCTGGTTTGTATAGGTTGGTAAAACATATTTCTGGCTCAAACACTACACACCCTGTGTCCAAAGGACTAAACTCTCAATATGAATTGTGCGGAAATTTGCAGCAAACGTGGTATGTGAGAAGGTTTGTGTACATGACGTCATCTTCCATTTGTCGACATTGAGAGTTCATCGATGAAGGTAACTCAGCCGAAACACATAGAATCTCCGAAGGGATTTATTATTTTAAAATCAACAGAGACTTTATATATATATA
>JAECUM010063409.1:0-15283 GCA_016617855.1 Megalonaias nervosa
ATATTTTTTTTTTAACCCCGTGATTATTATCCTTGACGTGGATCAGAAATGAAGTATCCCTCATGTTTAGCTGGTACAACGTTACAGGTGACACTATTAGTTTCGCTGTCAACGTCTACAGTCACTTTCATTATTATGAACGGAGTCACACTCGTCCTTATCTTTCGCTAGTAATTCTTCCGCAACTTCGTTCAATGACTCCGTCATCGACATAATATCTCTCAACTGTTTTATACGAGCGTGGACAATTCTTTTCGTTTCGTATTCGTGAGATAATTCTGACCTAACCTTTTCGATTGAACGTGAAAGGGGAACAAATAATTTCACTTGCGTATCCGTGATTGCTGCCAGCAATTGTAACATCACCTGTTGGATCAATTTTATGAATCTATCATCGGAGGGCAGCGTATATCTATTTACTGACTTTCGAAATTGTAATGATTCAAAATCACTCATTATTTTTTCAGGATCAAGCTCATCAGATATTTTTATACCGCTGTGCTGTAATTGCTTAATAGCAGCAATAATATCATTAATATTTTCATGATTCATTATGTAATAAATATTTGTTTAAATAAAAATATATTTCTTAATAAAAATAAAAATATATTTCTGAAGTAATATTTATAAAAAATAAAAATATTTTAGAAAATTTGACTGAATTCGCAATTTTGATGGGTATATTACCCGTCAAATTTAGAGAATCTGATCAAAGTCACAATTTTGTTAGGTAACTTACCCATCAAATTTAGAGAATCTGACTGAATTCGCAATTTTGATGGGTATATTACCCGTCAAATTTAGAAAATCTGACTGAATTTGATAAAAAATGAAATTTTATTATAATAGATATATCTGAATCAGATGAATATAAAAATATATTTCTGAATTAATATTTATAAAAAATAAAATATTTTAGAAAATCTGACTGAATTCGCAATTTTGATGGGTATATTACCCGTCAAATTAAGAGAATCTGATCAAAGTCACAATTTTGTTAGGTAACTTACCCATCAAATTTAGAGAATCTGACTGAAATCGCAATTTTGATGGGTATATTACCCGTCAAATTCAGAAAATCTGATCAAAGTCACAATTTGTTAGGTAACTTACCCATTAAATTTAGACAATCTGACTGAATTTCATAAAAAATAAAATTTTATTATAATAAAAATATTTCTGAATCAGATAAATATAAAAATTTCTGAATCAGATAAATATAAAAATATATTCTGAATCAGATAAAAATAAAAATATATTTCTGAATCAGATAAAAATAAAAATATATTTCTGAATCAGATAAAAAATAAAAATATATTTCTGAATCAGATAAATATAAAAATATATTTCTGAATGAGGTAAACATAAAAATATATTTCTGAATCAGAATAAAAGTAAAAATATATTCTGAATCAGGAAAATATAAAATATTTCTGAATCAGATAAAAATAAAAATATATTTCTGAATCAGATAAAAATAAAAATATATTTCTGAATTAATAAGGATATATTCCTGAATAATAAAAATAAAAATAAACAAAAAATAAACAACAGCTATGATGTTCGGTCTACCATTCCACGGGGTCCCTTCATTGACCAGTAAAGCCTTTACCGTAAGGTCCTAAGAGTCTTTTGTTAAGGCCATTGGCCCACAGGCACTCTTCATGGTTAAGATCTTTCTTCTGATCGACAGGCACCTTACGAGACTTCTTCGTCTGGTGACATTCTTTCTGAATGCCCTTGTGTGGGGTACCCTTCAGCGAGGTCACAAGGTCACGAGCTCACATCATCCTGTTGTTTATTTTTGGGGAAGTTCCGTACACCCCCCCAAATCAAACCCCGGGCGAGTGCAAAACGTACTCACCACGTTGTTTGACGTGGCGAGAGGATGTGTACAAAGGGGAACTTCCCCAATTATTAAGGAAAATTGGCATCCCAGGGCCAAACCATCGACAGTGTCAGTCATGGGAAATCTAACCACGGGCCTCTGGTATGAGAGCCAGACACGCTAACCACTACACTATGCGCTAGTTATAAAACATACGTTTAAAAAATAATTATGTAGTTATCTAACCCCATGTCACCGGCGATAATTAATACACATTCTGTGATAAGCAGATTCTGAATAAAATATAAAATAAATTGCGAAAATCTGCAATCTTGCACATTTCTGAATTTGGTTGAAATACTGTATTATCAACCCTTGATTTCATCAGAGCAGAACTATCTAGCAATGATGCATGGATCGATATGTTCAGTTCTATTTGCATGCTACAGTCTGGACAAAAAAAAAATCGATAATGACTATATCACACACACGGTTATGTAAAATCTACTATAGCGCGGTTTGTTGTTATTTTATCGCGGAATTCAATATCATCTTGACAACGTCAAAGAATGAAATCACAGAATTGAGATTTTTGTGCTTGCTCATATGAAATATGCAGATTATCAGACTTCAGTATTTGATAGATAGATATATACTATTGAATAAATGTGTAGTTATATACGTAATAACAAAAGGGAGACAACTGCTTGATTACTTTATCAGCGATGACGGAGTTATCTCCCTTCTTGTGCATAATGGAACGTGATCATTTGCTTAAATTTTTTCGAAAATGCTGATCTTCTTAAATTATCCGCCATATATTGCACCGAACGCGGGGTGATACCAAAATATTTACCAGCTGCGTTTATAGAATTAAAATTCTCTCTTCACCAGTCTCTGTATTTGTGGATATAACAGCTCTCTTTTCAAACATTTTACATCTCCCAGTATTTCCTATCTTACAATTCTGACTTTGTGTAACAGCCCGCAAGTTAGATAAATTATTATCTTTCGGGCTTGAATTTATGTGATCGATCACAAATCCACCTTCGATGACCCCATAATAACACTCGTACACGAATCGATGACAATTATATGTTCTATTTTTTCCAACAGTAAATATGAGATAACCAGTATTAATAACAACTCCACTGACTGGTTTTCTCCTTCGGCAATTTCTGATTACACCATCTCGAGACGCTTCGTAATTCTTGATGATGGGATGTTTCACAAATTTATTTTGCTCCATTTATATAGTAATACTATTTGTCTAAATGATTATTTTGAAAATCTGGCTAGATAGTCTTCAGCGGCTTTATGGGAGATTCACCTGACGATTTCTTATCATAATATAGTTTCAACTCTCTGTATCTTTTACCACCGCATTGCACACATAACCGTGTTTCTCCTCTGACCCCAACACCACATCGTAAACACGGTTTCGGTCCTAGACTACCTTTGCGAAAACTTTGCATGTGTTGACCACAGAATTCATTTACGCATGATTTATTACAAGGAAGAGAAAATCCTATCATTAACCACTTGCATTTGTTATTTGCTTGTATCATTATATATATAATTAAAGTTTAATTAAACATATATTTGCTTTAATTATAGTATGGAGGTATTTGAGAGATTATCCGCAATTGAACCTTCCAGAGCAGGATTCGATCTTGACAAACTACCAAAATATAAATTTAATTTTTCGATGCAAGATCTGGCTTTGATAAACAGCGATATAACCGATCGTATCCGTGAAGCCAAGAAAGAATTTCACAACGATGGTGCGGTTCATACTTGGTCGACATTTAGAATCATGAATACCATCTATTTTAGAATGCATGACGAACGAGGTAGAAATATTATCAACTATCTCGACAATCAGCGATATATTATTCTAGTAAAATTTATTGTGCAGACAGATGATTACACTTGGATTATCCGTGATAAACGTGACCCTGTACGGCTTCATACTGGAAATAATACTGTTACATTAAATAAAAAATCCAAACCAGGAACATTGACTGGTATTGATAAACCGTATTATGAACGAAAGTATCCTGTAACTGCAGTTGTTTATGCGATATATCCGTTAAATGATAAACCTAGTGTTAATAATCTCAAACCAATGAAATTTTCCTCATTGACTTCGTCAAGGTTACAAAACTGCGTAGCTGAGAGGGTTATAGAACATTTCTCAAAAGCAATATGCGGAAACGGTTTAACGGATCTAAGGCGTAAAAAAATAAATGCATGGGCAGAAACAGTTAAAGATACCGAAGCATCTATCAGTGACGTTGCTAAACTAGAAAAGAAATTAAAATTTCCAATAGCAGTAAAAACACTAACCGGAGAGATTTTGTACAAACCGAAATATACAAAAATGGAACCCCTATAACAATCATTGATCATAACGCACATGCAAGGACTGTGGCAGTAACAACATTTCCACGGGATAGAACAGTTAAATTTTACAGCGATTATATATTCGACGCTATCAATGATATTAGTAAGAGTGACCGTGTATCCGTGTGGTTATTTCAAAGTTCAGATTCAAAGTTCAGATTCGTATTACGATCAGTTTTTAAGGCCTAACGGAGAAATTTATCGTGAAGAATCTCTCCACGAAAAAATGAAACATCTTGCATTGAAATATAATTCTGATAATGTCGAAGTTGAACAATTACTGAATAATTGTTTTACAGTTCCATCGGTTGCGGCTCACTTTGCTCAAGAGAACAATTCATGGAAACCGACACGATTAGAATTTCTTGAAGACATCCGGCACAGTTGTGTCGAATACGGACAAGGCGGATTATGGAATACTAAATACGATTATAGCGATATTATATCGGTTGATATGGTAGCATGTTATCCTGGAAGTTTTCTTGAATACGGAGAATGTTCTGAATACTTCAAAAGATTCGGACATTCCACACACGAGATGACCAGAGTTGCGATAAACGGACTCTTACCAAATTTTGACCTAACTGGATTTGCTTGTATAGAGTCATTCGAGTTTGCGAAAAATCTGCATCGGATTATTTATGTTTGGTTTGGAAGACATTTCTCAGAAAAATATTGGGCTCCAATTGTACTATTACGATAAATGCTTGATACTGGAATTTTAGTGTCGTTGAATGTAAACGAAGCCATTATATCGTATCGTCCGCAGAAACAAGTTTGGTTAGCACAACAAAAGAAATATTCCCCGGATGAAAATCCTGATATGATTGATTATGAAAATAAAGTTGCGAAAGATCTTGGTAGGAAAATAATTGGTAAGTTTACTCAAGGAGGATCATATGATCATAAACGAATGTGTACAAGATTAATTATGGATGATGCTGAACTCGATTTTATAATTGCTGATACAACAGAAAAAAACCCATTTATGAATCGGAGTAATGCTTATTTATCAGACGGGTCTAAATTAGGTACAATCGTGAGCTATACTGATGGTGAGTCACCGCAATTTACTCATTTAAGATCTTCTATGCTCGCTTACGTGTCCATAAATTTATTATCTATGGTAAACTGATTTCCTCGTTACGTGGTTAGAGTTGCCACGGATTCATTTTATATAAATAAAAAATACTTAGATTTACTGAAACCGCTACTCAGTAATGGTGAATGGGGATCATGGATAATAAAACAAGAAAATATACTTGACTATTCCGAATCTGCAGACGTTGAAATCAAGGAAATATATTACAGCAATGATAATCATATATTGAAATCATCAGCACCATCTGTGTTTGATCCTGTGGCCAGACATAAAACCGTTTATCTCAATGGGCCTGTAGGTTCTGGAAAAACAACACGTGCCATTGAATTATTTCGCCGTAACGATGTTACGGGTTTGAAGAACTCCGTTGATATGATTGTGCTGACACCTACACATAGACTAGCCAGAAAAATAAATGAACAAGGAGTAAAATCTCAAACTTATCATAGTTTTTTCAGATGGTGTTGGGATACGTGGACACCTGAGCGAATGGGTGAGAAATATATACCCCGGATTATCATCTGGGATGAAATTTGTACAGTATCGTTAGAAACATAAAAAATATTTTTCGATTGGTTACTGACAAAAAATACTGCTGCGATTATGTGTGGCGATCATGGTCAGCCGCAACCTTTCGTTGGACAGTCTCCGCACGAATGGTTAAAAATCCGAATCTTTTTAGGTGGACGTAGATAGATTTGCCATATTGCCTGTCGTGCTAACCATGCTGCAGCAACAGCACGTGAGACTTTTGCTGCTTCAGCAAGTTTACTAATAGCTGCTCTACCCTTCCAATATCCTCTTGGGCTATAATAAACAGATTCCATTATAATAGTTATATAATTATTTACCAGCCCCTAGCATTAGTTTACCCTTCATAGCAGATTTCACTAGAAAACTAGCGAGTTTTTCTCTGAGAGATTTATCAGATATAGAATTTAACGCATCAGTCAATTTCACATTTGCAATATGTCGTTGTTGTAAATCTTGCTTTTATACGCAACATCATGAACGTGACACGCTTGATCAATCTTATTTATTGGATACTCTCCTGGTCTTGGTTGATCTCGTTCGTCAAGTCGGATATCAAGTCGAGTTCCAGGACCACAATAATTGTATCCGGGTAGATGTTTTTCTCCGGGATACTTCGCCCACGGAACCCCTGGTAATTTTCCCAACGAAGCAGCGATATCACCTCCTGTCTTTGTGCTAGACGAAAAAAATTTGTATTTTTTTGTGCCACACTTTTCACACTTACCTGTCAGTGCGCGTTGTTTTATTTTTTGTTATTATTGTTGTTAATCCAGTGGTGGGGGTGAGTGCCTTGCATCGAACACAATATAGATTCATATTACTTATTATTATGGATATAATTGATTTTTCGGCGACACGAAAACAGGAGCCAGTCAAACATCACCCAGCGCTACCGAATTCTATCAGAATGATAATAATTGGGCCATCTGGAAGTGGTAAGACGCAATTATTGCTTAATCTGATAATGAGATGGCTCAAATGGGATAAACTATATTTAGTAGCACCATCTGTAGATGATCAACGATGCTGTGAAGTACTTAAAGATTTTAATGAAAATGCAAAATCGTTATATGAAGACAGTGATAGTGATCGAGTCAGTGTTCTTGATTTTATCACTGATATTGATGAAGCGCCATCTGTAGATGACCTGGATGGACGTATTAATAATTTAGTAGTGTACGACGATGTCATGCTGGACAAACAATCAAATCCAGCTCGGATATTTTCTCGAGGTAGACATAAAAATACAGACGTGATTTATGTTACCCAGCGTTATACACAAATACCTAAAGTGATCAGAGACAACTGCAATATTTTGGTTGTATTTAACGGAGTTGATAATCATACGCTGCAAAATATTTATTATACTTGGTGTTCAGTGGACATGGATATGATCAAATTAAAAAATTTCTTTGCACACGCGCAAGCTACCCCGTTTGGATTTATAACAATAAATTTACATGATCCTAGGTCGAGATATGGTAACGGACTTGATAAAATATTTGGATAAAAACACAGAGCAGCAGAGAGGGTGGACTGACAAAAATTACGCGCACGAGCACATAAACGTACACGCATAGCATTTGCAAATACAGGTGTCACGAAGGAGTAACAGCGTAAATAACCCACGCAGAGAGAATCTCAATTCGGTTAAAGGTTCTGGTTTAGCGTTATTGACCTTACATTTTTGCCCTATTTAGTATGATTTTCATGTTTAAATATATTCGTTCGAACACTAATTTGTAGGGTTCACCCTCTCTGCTGCTGAACTAACATGTATCTCGTCGTAGATCGCTTTCGGCGAGAGACACAATAAGCACGGTACGTACGGGTAATTTAACGTTACTAATACTCATTCTCCTGTAGATTTAAAGAAATTTTTTTTTCTAATTGACACCTTGGTCTTTTGGCTCTTGTCAAGGAGTGTATGTTCTCCATTTTCATTTAAACGCCGTAGGGTTAAGTGTTACATTTTATTTTATCTGCAAATATGTGAAGCATATTCCGTTTTAATGACGTAGCGTGACATGGTTTCTTTATCGCTACACGTATTTGAAACGTTGTGAACTTTTGAACTGGTTACAGGCCGCTATTAAGAGTTTAATTTAGTAGCATGTGTCTGTAGATTTTAATTCCGTACCTGTTATTATGACTAGTTTGGTCTTATTTTAGCTCTGTCTGTCTGTGTGTGTGTGTGTGTGTGTGTATGTGTGTGTGAGGGTGTATCAGGCTGTCGGCCTGGCTATCTGTATGTCTGTCTGTCTGGGGATGGAAACAGGTGCGACAATCAAGGCCACACAAGGACGGAAGTGCTGATCTGTAAACTAGTGCGCATGGTGGATCCATGAAGGGTATATAGCCTATACAAGTGTGGACTAACCCAAGAATTCAGGAGAACTGTGTGGTTTGACAATGGACATGTGAACCAGGTCATAATTTCTCGTTTGAAAGTTTTTACAAACATTAAGATGAGTCACACGTTGTTATGAATCATACGTGCTGTACAAATGACTATATGAGTCGTGAGTCATGTTTGGTAAAATTGTTTGTTTATTACAATTGATCATGTTTGTTTCAATTGATGGTGTTGTTTCAATTGAGTACATGGAACATCTGGTGTGTTTCAAGTGAGTACATTTGAGTACAATTGAGTTGCTTTCATTACATGAATTTTATGAATCTTGCCTTCATTACATGAGATTATATGAATCACATCTTGGTTTTACTGTATCATGTATCTACAATTTTTGAATATATGAATCACATTTTTCCCATTTGTGAATGTTTGTGTGAAGTAATTGAATGAGTCGTGTGTTTAGAGCTTGAAAGAATCACAGAATCACAATGTATATGTTGTAGAGGATATACATATTTTTATTAATTCATTTCGTAAACTTCCATTTTTCATCACATTGTGTTGTGTTATCATTTAATCCAAGCATCCATTCAGGTCAAATCCTGTTACAACTATGCATCGAAGTGGAGACTCCGGTACAATGCTGATAAAAGCAATATCATATTTTCGAAGAAAAAAAATCATACAAAAATCTTATCTTCGTGCTCGGAGATAAATGGATTCCCATAGTTTCTTCTAGAATATATGCTGGGGTTACTCTCTCCAGATCTTTCTAATACTGCTGCAGTGAAAAATGCTTGTGATAAAGGAAGATCAGTATTTTATTCCCTTGTTGGAACTGGCATTGGAAAGGATGGTATGAATCCAATTAATAGTGCTAGAATATGGTCAAAAATAGTACTACCTGCTATGACATATGGATACGAATTATGGTCCAACTTGAGCCAGTCACAGGTATGTGATCTAGAAGTATCTCAAAGAAAAGGTCTTGATCGGAGCTCATCTACAGAGGCAACAATTAGCAGTCTTGGACTGTGATCATTTGAGGGATATGTATATAAAATCAAATTAGGTTTCTTCAATAAAATCTGCAGAGCTAACGGTTCACTAGCATGGAAAATTATATTCAACAGAATTTTTGACTTTCTGATACACGAGAGCGAGAGCGTTGGTTTTGTTAAAGATATATATGGTGTTCTTTTGAAATACCAGCTTGGATCTTTCTACCACCTATACGTGAACACCCTATATTCTGTTCCGAGACCAGTCTGGAAGAGGAATATTGAAACGGCAGTTCACTGCTGCGAAGAATCATTGTGGAGATCTAAATCTGCAATGAGACCTGAACGTTTACATTTTGCAAGTGTTCATACTAATCTTCAACCACTTGCTGTCTGGAAGCTTGGTAAATGTTTTCCTAATAAAACGTCGACTTACGTTAATATTGCCTTTTTAACAATGTGTTCAATTTCAACAGAGAATGAATATAACTGTAAATTTGCAAAAGACTGACTTAGGACACAGCCAAGCATATGTTACTATACTGCCAAGCCCTAAATGATGAACGTAACACTGTTTGAAAGAATAATAGATGCAATAGACACTAGACTCACACTGTCTAATTTGTCAGGACAATGACTCTTTACTTCATATCCTTTTGGGCAAAAGAGTGGACATCTTTGAGTCTATGGATGATTATGCATGGCAGGCATTCATGTGAGTGGTGGCTGAAGGAGTAGACACAACGTACAAGAGAATAAATGAACATGAAAACGACATCTGATATTATGCTTGTTAAGTATATTAGGGAAATGGACCCATTTCATTTCTATCATATAATGTATTCATAAGTGTTCCAAGTGAGAGCTAATGTGATAATCCATCTAAATCGATCTAGTCGAATTTAATTAATTCGAATTTTTTCTTTTTTTTCTCTTGTTTTCTTTCTTTTTATTCCCTCTTAATCTCTGTTGCTTATATATTTCGTTTGCAATGAGTTTTCTCGCTCGTGTGTTTAGATAGTATGAACAACAAAGCTTTTGTATATATATATATATATACTTATATATATATATATATATATATATATATATATATATATATATATATATATATATATATATATAGTATCTTGTAAATCCATTAATGTCAAGATACGTTCCTATGTTTATTGTGTAATAATGAAAAATAATTGAATGAAATCTCTTTTGAAGAGGCAATGAAGAAAGTCAGTCAGTCATACAGACATCATTTCATATATATATAAACATGATTAGTGTTTTGTAAATCCATTAATGTCAAGCTATCTATTTTGTGTAATAATGAAAAATAACGGAATGAAATCTGTTTTGAAGAGGAAATAATGTCAGTCAGTCAGTCATACATGCATGCATGCATGCATACATACATGCATGCATATATACATACATACATGAACAAGTCATCACCGTAAGTCATTAATATTTCTGAACAATCCATTCATTTAAGTGCTATAGAGTTTCGTGACCATCTAACTAAAATTAACACTTAGAAAATTGTGACCGCCATAGTTCTTTATTCAAACAAACAACTTGTTTTTTTTTCCTTCGTACGTATTATAAGTGAATAAATAGATGATATCTAAGGTTTTTTTGCGTTGATATACTGGACTAGTTCAATAGTGAAGTGAAAGCATTGTATTGTAACAAGTGGTGAAACCACGAGTGACAATGCAGTACGTTTCCTCTTCACCGGTAAATTATTTCTTATAGTTACTCAAAAAGCTTAGACTTTACTTTTATTTTTATTATATATCTATTTAAAGGCAAAAGGCATCGATTTGTATGGGGTTTATCCATAATATATAAATGCGATTAATAGCTGCATTTGCGAATTCTGTTAGTGACCTCATCACAACATCGTTAAAAAGGAGATCCTACATTTGAATCACAATAATACTGACAGAAATCAGAGCAACAGATTTAAACAAACTATTTTGATGATTGCGAGTTAACTTGTAAGGATATTTGTTCGTTTTGCTTATAATTGTATTCAACGTAATTTGTGTGGCTTTCGCAAGCTTTCCATCTAGCACGGTAATAATGCTGTATCCAATTTTCGATTTTCGTTTAAGTTTGGTTTGCAATCAACAAGAACCAACACCTGTGTTATCAATCGTTTGCAAACACGATTGTGATTCGAGTTAAACTTGCTGCCTTAAAAATTGTATTACTATTTATAATCTAATTATTAAAAAGCTAATACCTGAAGTTCCCAGTTTGCTTTTTGGAGTTCCTTTCTATCCATTTCTTGATTGCATCTCATTGATTGCATACATGTACACTAGAGGGTCTACAGTTGACACATTTTAAGACCCCTACATCCTGTGGAAGGAAAGAAACAGGACAAGATGGATTGATGAAGTGGGCCAAGGAAGAAGAAAATGAAATAGGTTGAATATGGAAATACAGGTTTGAATAGCATATATAAATCAGATCTATTTCCTAAGTTGGAAAAAGGTACTTCCAGAAGTGGTATCGCCACAATGACGGTATTATTTCTCTCGCATGGATATATTTCAATATCTCACTGTGCAATTCTTTTCATCAATTGTTTACAGGTATAGGAGCAATGTTTTCGATCTATATCAATAAAGCCTTATAATAAATTGGTGATAACAAGAATAAGTCGCTTGTAGTGTACTAAACTCTCATAATAAAGGGGCGATATGAGGGATATTGCGCTTATAGTGTACTAAAATCTCCTAATAAACCGGTGATATGAGGGATATTTTGATTATAGTATACTAAAATCTCATATGTTCAGTGGTGGTTGTTGAAGGAAACAACGTTAATATTTAAAAATGTGTTGGTCCATTTGAGGAGGCGATTTAACATATTATTCGCTGAATCGTGTCAAGGAAATGTGAGCTATGTTCCATTCCCATGGACTCACCTGGGTGACCAACCTGAGATGAAACGGTGTGAATTGAGAAAAAAAAAACAAAACAAAACAAAATAGTTTATTTTTGGCAGAGAAGGAGAAAAATTCTTGTGTTGTTAAAACATATACATGTAAACAGGAACAGAGCTGAGAATTATTCATGTCCATAAAGGATATTTAGGAAAAAGATAAAATAAGATGTCCACACTAAATCGGTTGCGGGTTTTTGTGCCTACAGCGAGTTTAATCAAGACTGTCTACATTGCAAGCCAATACAGGATCCGAAAACTTTGTCAACATCAACACTTACTAGTGAAACATGATACAAAATATGTTTACCCACCTTTAATCGGTGAAGATGCGGCTCACCATACAAATGCAACTTTGCGACAGACGGGTGGATATACACGTACAGACATGACTGATCGCAATATATCAGCATAGGTCAGGATATAATAAACCTAGGTTGTATATGTAAAACTATAACGGATGAATATTAGTGATCATGTGTACTAAGGTGCTTGTGTACTGTGAATGCAGGCAGTGTCACGTGGTTCCATCGTTATGTACACCCATATTCACAAAGGTACATGCACTCTTGCAGTCAGGCATTGTAACAGTCATGTCATTATGTATACAAACATGCACAAAGGTAATCACACACTCATGCAGATTTAAGTACTGTCACATAGTCCTGTAACAATGCGCATACGCACTCACACACAAAATGTGTCCACGCACCTCATGCTGGGTCAGACAAGGACACATAGTCCCGTCACTATGAATATATACACTCGCAAGCACTAACGAACCCATGTAATTATGCAGGGTCAGATGGTGTCACGTGATCCCGTCACTTCCATCTCAACTCGTTAATGGCGAATTATAAATGTGGTTGCACCTACAGAATGCCTTTACAAGTACATCTTTATAAGCGTGCACCGAGAGTTAATACACAAACATCAACTATCGATACATAAATTTATATCAACATGATGATGATAATGACAAATATTTACCTTATTTAATAATTTCTACAGTTTATATTTAGCTTTAGAAGTATATATTTACTACATTTTCCAATCATGCTGCAAATAAATTAGTATCGTTAATTAGAGCCAAGACGTATCTCATGTCAAGGCATGATGAAATCCATGAATACACGACCATGTAACTTTACTAATGTTACCACCGATGAAATCATGTACCGTACACACACGTACGCATAACTTTACCAATGTTATCACCGCTGAAACCACATACCGTGCACACACGTACACATAACTTTACCAATATTTTTACTGATGAAACTAGGTACAGTGCACACATGTACACATACTTTAGCAAAGTTATTAACAATAAAACTTTACCGTACACACACGTAAATATGACTTTACCAATGATGTTACCGATGAAACCACGTACCATGCACACAATCGTACACATAACTTTACCAATATTATTACCGATGAAACCATGTACCGTACACACATGTACACATACTTTAGCAAAGTTATTAGCAGTAAAACTGTGTACGTACACACACGTACAATGTTATTACCAATCAAACCATCTACCGTACAGACACGTACACATGACTTTACCAATGCTATTACCGATGGAACCATGTGCCGTACACACACGTACACATACTTTACCAAAGTTATTACCAATAAAACCATGTGCCGTACTCACACGTACAATGTTATTACCAATAAAACCATCTACCGTACAGACACGTACACATGACTTTACGAATGCTATTATCGATGGAACCATGTACCATGCACACACGTACACATATTTTACCAAATGTATTACTTAAAAAAAAAAATTAAAAGCAAGTACCTTACACACTGACACATACCTTACCAATGTCATTAAATATGAATTCAAGTACCGCGAAAACACGGCCACAAACTTGATCGAGGAATAAGGTAAGATAATTATGTTATTACTGACTGATCTTATAGCATCAAACAGTTTAGAACATACCCCGTTCTTCTAGAACGTAACAAAAGCCACATACTATACAAATTTTGTTTTGACTCCTAATCACAGTCATTTTCAGATGTCTCTTAGTTGATAACCAAGTGAATTATACTTCTTGTATACACTGTGATCTATCCAATTCTCTGTAAGATGGCGCGCGATTCAAAATCAATGCGAATGGATAAATAAATAAATTTAAACAAAAGAAAAACATGAAATAAATTCATCAAACTATAGGTGACGGTTCAGGAGGAGTCAGGAGTGGAACAATAGGGAATGTCCGAATAAAGCTTACATAAATGAAGGTGGATAAGGCTTTGAAATTTATATATTTTGGTTTAAATTTTTGCAAGTAAATGTGAACAGAAGAGAACATATAGGATGAGACAGACAGACAGGGACATGGAGAGAGACCGGGATGGAATGGTGTGGGAAATTGCTATATTTTCATTAGTTTCCCTCAAAGATTGTTCAAGATTTTTCACCGATCAAATACAAAATATTTATGAACGTGCAACAATTTGTGATCTCTTTTATAGCAACCCTGGTATATAACCCGATCTGTGGAAAAACGAAGGAGATGTTATTTTTGTCTTGATGCCTTGATTCAATACGCCTGTCTATGTGGCAAATACTCCTTACCTAAAGCAAACATTTCAGAGGTACTTCACAAAAGTTATTTCCCTCTCCACTCCCTTGAAATAAATAAAATGCGATAAAGAATTCAGCTTCATGACGGTAAACAATGACACTAAAGCTTCATGACGGTAAACAATGACACTAAAGCTTCATGACTGTAAACAATGACACTAAAGCTTCATGACGGTTAACAATGACACAAAAGCTTCATGACGGTAAACAATGACACTAAAGCTTCATGACGGTAAACAATGACACTAAAGCTTCATGACGGTAAACAATGACACTAAAGCTTCATGACGGTAAACAATGACACTAAACCTTAGATGTTGTTATCGGCTAAAATTTAAACATTTTACATATTGATATGTAAGATTCAAAAATAAGAAAAATAAAGAAATCCACGCCTTCCAATCCGATAAAGAAAGACTGTCAGTATTACCGCGTTAACTCGTGCACATATATTCCCTCATATATATATATATATATATATATATATATATAT
>JAECUM010063411.1:0-20210 GCA_016617855.1 Megalonaias nervosa
GGAGAACTAATTGGTGTCCACACGTTGTTGTTGTTGTTCCTGCTGCTGCTGCTTCCGAAGTCTATGCTTCTCTGTCCACTAATCTTGCTCCTTTTTGATGTCTTCTCTAAAGACCTCTTCTATCAGGTCTTCAGCTGCCTTAATCATTCTAACATTTTCTATCTCATCTGGCTCTCGCATCAGGTTTTGCCTGACACGATGTAAATGTACGTGGGCTATGTTCAGTTTAGCTAATTTCGAAGACATGTTTACGGGTTGACGCATCAACAATAGATGGTCTCAACAGCGGACGCGATAGAATACATCCCTGCGGTTTTTTGGTAGGAACGGTATAGCTCACCTAATGTAGAGGGATAGAGAGAAGTGAAAGAGCATATATCTTTAAACACTATTTATTTTTTAAAACAAACCACAGACAAAATTTTTTTCCATAATACAACATTTTGATTCAACCAACAAGCAACCAACAAATAAATAACATCAAAATTTCTTTTCAAACATAAACTTATATACATCGTTGACAACGTTATGAAGTCAAGTTGGACTTCCACTGATTGAGGTCATGATGCCATTGATTGACATTACGTTTCCTAGCTAAAGACAAGAGATACGCTTAATGGTTACAAAACCATCGTACGACCTTATTATCGTTTCTAGAAGAGTCACGATCAAACATAAGTCACAAAATTTTCTAAAGGATATCGAAGACTGTGTTGATGAAGAAAATACACACAATATTGTCCACACACCATGGAAACTGTGCCTTGTAATTTCACTTTATCGAAGCGAGTCGTCTTGGCATTTCTCCTTATAAAGTCGATGATGTCGTCTTCCAAAGGTGGTTGTCCATACGAATTAAACTATTCCACACGGTCATCGCGGGGAAAGGGGATTGCTACCAAGTGGGTTCCTGGGAGATGACTGTCGTCGGCGTTATTGACATAAGCTTGATGGTCTTTAGGTTTGCAATGAGGAAGTTCATCTTTAGCGCACACGACAGGATTCCAAGAGCGGTGTACGAACTGTTTTTCAAATGCTAATAAACTTTCCAGGTATCCAGGTTTTCTTTTCTTCTTTTTCCACAGGTAATGATAAGTCATCAATTCAATCCTGACTTTTTGCTTGAAAATCTCTGACAAGTAAACGTCTCTTTGCTTTGTCTCCGTACTCTGTGGAAAGAGAGATTCGATGAGAAGAACGTCTAGAGAAGTCAATGGAGGGGAGGAATGATCACGCAGGTCTTTATACCACTGATGCAACACAGCATCTTTCGGATGAGACCACAAGCGTCATCCAGATACTCGTCCAATTTTTCTTCTTGACTCATCATCAGGTATTTATAGTGTTGAATTTCACTGCGATGATCGTTTTGACATCCATAGCAATGTTTCTTGGTCATCGCTGTAATTTTTTCTGCCAGGTGATTGGTAAAGCAGGAGACTAAATATTGTTCTTGTTCTGGCGATCTGGACATCACAATGTCCACTTCGTTTTAGTCATTTTTGGTGGGCGCTTCTGCTTCCAAGATATCCTCGCATTCCATTTCCAAAGAAGCTCTACCATTCAACGAGGCTTAAGAGTCTTCCATAGCTTCTAATAGTTTAGAATTACTTCTGTCAGACTGTTGACTTCTAGAGTATTGTCTAATTCTACATACAAGATGACGTCCACCGTGTTGGGTAGAGCTTCTGCAAACTAAAGTTCCACACGAAGTTGACAGGATTTTATAGGGTGGAAATGCCTCTCGTCGCTGGCTTGGTCTGGAGTGAAATCAAAGGCCCACAAAGCTTAGCCTCCTACGTAACCATCGAACGAAATGCCATGGCTGGTATTGGTCCCTAACTGTCCTGTGGCTTCGTACAGGGACAAGTACAATCTCAAGTAATTCTTCTCGACAAAATTAGGTTCGAAGAGTCTGGTACACAAGGTCTTCCCATCGCGACTGACTTCAATCTTGGACACTCTGTAGTAGTGCTTAAACTCGAAAGGATTGGCAGTGACAGCTCCGTTGAGGGCTTCGTTGCTGTCAATACCAACGATTTAACGTTTGGGTAACTGTCCTTGGAAAAGATGATCTTCGATCTTGGATCGGAGTTCAGCGGCAGTGGTGAGGGCTTTCACTTCCACGCGTCGTATCGAATACTTGCCGTTCGTTCTGCTCAAAGTGTGACTGATGTCGTTTCCCATTTTAGGTAACACTTTTACGCGTCGCGCGTAGAGTCGGGTTTCTTGGATGATGCTTTTGTACTCATTGGCATTGGAAATAAAATGAAAAACGGTACTGCTTCGATTCAGTCGCAGGTGGACATCCACACCGTTCAGAAAATAATTTTCTTGCAGCCACATGTCCAAATGCAAACGATCCATCAGTTCTAAACTATGTCCTTGCAGGATTTTCTTTCGACGGTCGTTAAAGCCCACATTGTGAGGATCGTCAGCTGCTTTCACAAACTGTGTCGTAAAATTTGTCCTCGCCCACTGTATCAGGTTTCCATACTACACAACCATCAAGACGAGTATTCTTGGCATTTTTTCCATACGTCAAGAGATTTTTGATGTACGCTCTGTAAGAGTAAGTATCCATGCTGCTGCTGATTAGTTTGTTATTCAAGTACAAATTCACTTCGCTAAACAAGGAATGCATGAAACTGTTTACGGGAGCTACTCTAGCATCGCCTCCCGGAGAAGTGTCGTCCGTTTTGATCATTTTCAGGTACAAGTAACTGCTATTCAGATCGATGTCATCTTCGAGCTGTCCTTTTATTTCAAATTCGATGGGGGCTGAGGTCGTCAAAGAGGAGACGGGATTATTTCATCGTCATCATAGTGGGTGGTATGGCAAACAGATCGAGTTATGATTTGGAACATTCGCAAGACTCTCGGTGCATCATTTTTCCTCTCTGTGGTTTAATAGTCAAAAACATCTAGTTCTCTGACGATTCTTCTTTTCTTTGTCTTTCTGGCCCTGTGTGTGTGAAATCGTCTGGCGTGGTGTCTTCGTTGTCTCTTTCTGCCTTTTCCTTGCTGTGGCGACAGGAAAGGGGGAATGCCTGACTCAACAGCGTCCAGTGCATTTCACTGTGACTTTCCCTTTGAAAAACGGAATATCTTGTCCCAGATCTCCTTTTATACCAATGTTGACTCTGTTGAAATAGAACTTACTGAGGGGCAAATAGTGAGGATATAAAAAATCGCAGTGAACGTGATATGTGTTTCCACCCTCCTCGTCACTCGTGGCAGAATCCACGGTGCGGATGTGTGTCCTACCACGTTGTACTCCACTACAGGCAAGGTCCTCGCCAGGCTTCTGCTGAACAGACTCACAGAGCACCTTGATCATGGCCTACTGCCAGAAAGTCAGTGTGGCTTCAGAAAGAAGAGAGGCACCATCGACATGATCTTTGCTGCCAGGCAGATGCAAGAAAAGTGTCAGGAACAAAATGTCCAGCTATAAACCACCTTCGTGGACTTGACTAAGGCATTCGACACTGTCATCCGGGAAGGCCTTTGGAAAATTATGGGCAAATTTGCACGTCCGGAAGTCTTCATTGAAATGGTGAAACAATTTCATGATGGCATGCTTGCCAGAGTTTAGGACCAGGGTAACTATTCCGAACCCTTTGACGTTACGAACGGTGTGAAACAAGGATGCGTCTTAGCCCCCACTCTCTTCAACCTCATGTTCTCCGCCATGCTTATGGACGCTTTCAACAGCAGTGATGTAGGAATCGGTCTCCGATACCGTCTGGATGGGAAGTTATTCAACCTCAGGAGGCTTCAAGCCAAAACCAAAGTCCAAGTTGAAAACATTCGTGACTTCCTGTTTGCAGATGACTGTGCCCTCAACTCCAGCACGGAGGCAGGCATGCAACAGAGCATGGACCTCTTTTCAACAGCGTGCACCAACTTCGGACTCATCATCTCCACCAGCAAGACCGAGGTTCTGCATCAGCCAGCCCCTGCAAAAGACTATCTGGAACCATCCATCACTGTCAATGGCCAAAAGCTCAAAAATGTGGACAGATTCACATACCTCGGCAGCACCCTATCACAAGCAGTCCACATAGACGATGAGGTCAACACCAGGATTGCCAAAGCCAGTGTCGCATTTGGCAGACTCCGCTCAAATGTTTGGGATAGGAGAGGCATCAAGCTTGCCACCAAACTCAAAGTCTACGCAGCGGTTGTTCTCCCCACCCTCCTCTATGCTTGTGAGACCTGGACTGTGTATAGCCGCCATGTTAAAAAAACTGAACCACTTCCACCCGAGCTCCCTGTGAAAACTGCTGAAGATCAGATGGCAGGACGAGGTATCGAACACAGAGATGCTCATTCAGGCCGGCATGACAAGCATCCACACCATGCTGTGCAAGGCACAACTCCGATGGGCTGGCCATGTTGTCCGCATGCCGGAAGAACGCCTGCCCAAGAGGATGTTCTATGGAGAGCTACAGCAAGGCAAGAGAACTCACGGTGGTCAACAGAAGAGATGCAAGGATACCCTCAAGGCATCGCTGAAGAATTTTGGTATTGACCCTGACAGCTGGGAGAGTGTCGCTGCTGATCGATCTGCTTGGCGCAGTCAAATCATTGCCGGTGCTGCAGCCTTTGAGCAGGAAAGTCTGGCGGACGCATATGAAAAACGTGCTCTGCGCAAATCCAGAAACAGCAGTTCCTCATCTCCCAGTCAGCAACCTGCACATCCTTGTCACCACTGCAACGGACTCTTCCGGGCCCGGATTGGACTGATCAGCCATCTCCTGACTCACCCCAAGTGAATTGATGACATGAATGGTCCTCATCGACACCGATGGACGAACATCATCACTCCACTACATCAGAGTACACAAAGATATAATTTAGTCCTTGGTTCAGTTCTACAGGGTAACGAACAAAACCTCGATAAAGTCAAGTTGTTTGTGATGGGTGGCATGTTGTTACCCTTGACCATCTTGAGATCTCCACCCAAATGTCAAACAATTTAGGACAAAATGTAATGGACAAATCTTTGGCATTAGAAAATTTCATCAGTAGGCGAAGAGCCACTTTATAGTACTAGATAGTGACATTTTGTTTAGTTTTGTCCATAGGCTTTGCCAAATAATGCATTGAATTTGGAAGCAATCGTGTCCACAAGATGATGACCAATAAATTAAAAACCTGCAGGAATTTTCATCATATTGATGTACCGTGGAGTATCGAGTGACACTGGTCGTTGCATAGAGGAATCTTCAGTTTCGTTTTCATTCAAGTATCTTGATTTTCACTGATGTCTTTGATTTGTGTGGGGGTAATTAATTTGACCAAAGCCACTTCCCAATGGGTTTCGTGATCCAATTGGACGGCTTGAGGTAATTTGGTCTTGAAACAGCACAAAGTATTGTGGGGAAACACATCGATGGAAATGTCACTGGGTAAAGCTAGTAAAATTGGCTATTCATAATTCCAGAATTCTGCTGTCCGAAGGAACATTAGAGGTCCAAGAAGTGTTCAAAAGAGAGGGGTTGTTGTTGTTGTGGTGACTGGTGGGAGGGTGACTGCATTTAGTAGCAAGACTTCCGTTCTTACAGTTAGAGTATGTCTGGGAAGGATTGGATAGAAGGTAACCGATGCAACTGCGCGGTAAAATGGTCTACAATTCTTTGTCTCCTTGTTGCAAACTCAGATTGGCGATGGTGGCACCGATGACACAATACACCACAAAAAATTTGACAGAAAAACATAATGTGCGTTTGAGGCACACATTCTCCACTCCACACCCACAAGATTGCTTTTGTAGATCTTGCAGAGAAGAATTAGGAAAAGGAGTGGTCACTGTTGTTGTTGAGGCTGTGTTCAAGGGCATGATGGCACTTCTTTTTATAGTTGATGACTTACGAAGATTCGATCCAAGAATTCTTTGACACGTCGTTTTCCCAGTTTACGGGTTCTTTGATCCAGAATGCTTTCGATGTCGTACACTTCGTCTTCTTTTTACGGTCACTCGTTGCAACTCAGGCAAGTAGAACGTTCCTTTTAACAGTTCCCCATTCATGTCCTCCAATTTATCTTCTTTTTACGGTCACTCGTTGCAACTCATGCAAGTAGAACGTTCCTTTTAACAGTTCCCCATTCATGTCCTCCAATTTATAGACGGCAGGATGACGGCCACGCACTCGTCCAGTGACACGAAACAATTCGGTGGCCCAATTAGGTAGGTAACCTTTGTCGAAAGTGCGTTTCGTTTTGCCAATGCGCACCCAATCTCCCGTCGTCAACACTACACCTTTCTTGGTGACAGACGCAGTCGCGGACGTACCAAACAGACGTTCAAAGACGGCCACTTCGTTGTCGTGAGTCACTTCTTCTGGGGCACATCAAATGCTCCGATGGTAAGATTGGTTGTACGCTTGGACCAGGTGTGGTAAGACGTCGATGTAGCTGAGAGTGTGTTAGTGTGTAAAATATTTCCATATGCGTTCTTTCAAAGTACGTTGGAAACGTTCCACGATGCTGGCTTTGGTTTCGGGATTCTCGGTGGTGAAAAACTGAATGTCTCGTTTCTTCAATTCGTTTTGGAAAGCTTGGTTCAGAAATTCGGTGCCTTTGTCGGTTTGCCATCTAAGAGGGTGACGACTACTTTGTTTCAACACCTGTTTTCAGGCTCGATTTGGACGTCAATGGTACGACCCAGGCAAATTTGGAAAAGACATCGATGACACAAAACAAATATTTGTAGCCACGATTGAAGGAGGCCAAATCAGAGACATTGGCTAAATCGGCTTGCCATTGATGATCGATACCCTCAACTCGGGTGCGATTTCCGGAATATTTTCGTCGAATGGGTTTGTGTAAGGTGTACTTGGCTTGTTCTTGTAACCATCGTTGGTCGGGTTTTGGCAGCACGATCCAATTTCTGAACTCCTCTGTAACCCGCAGGATGGGCAGGATCGTAGTAACTGCTGGCTTACAGATTCTCCACCACGACTCTCTCTCTTCAATAAATTACCCACTCTTCACTGATGCTACTCTGGCTTCGGTAAGGTAATGGTTTGGAAACGGCATCACGTGTCCGATGTGTCACTGGAGTAGAAGTCCATGGTAGTGGTGGAGGGAATGGAATGGCTTCTGTCTTGCTTTCTTTATTCACCTCTGCTTTCCCCTCTTTCTTATTCACTTCTTTCAAAGGAGGAGTGGACATCATCTTTTTTAACCCAAGCTTTGAGTTCTTCTCGTTGGGGCGTGGGGGAAGGGGTCAACAAGGACGCTGCAATCTTACTAAGGATGGGAGCCGCAGAGGGCGTTTGAAAACTTTTTCTTCCTCTGGTCTCCGTCGAGCTGCGTCTGTCTTGGCTACTGAGGGTGGTGGCAGTGATGGATGTTTCATCAGGATCTTAAAATCTTTCAGAGCTGGTGGAGCTGTTTCGTCTAAAGTTCGCTGGTGAAAGAGTTGAAGACGTTGTAACACTTGACTATACCGCTGCGATTTTCCGTTTCTGACAAGTCGGTGCGATCCATCAACGATTACAATTTGTTTTGTTACTGGGACATCTCGGTCAAATGAGGATTGGGAGCTAAATGCGGGGTACGTTGTTCTTGCCAACGGAATTCCATCCATCGTATGTAAGGGACTAAAGTCAGCGTTCGTCCTTCCATCAGATTCCAAAGTACACGTCTGAGATCTTTTCACCCAAGAGGTCCCTTTTATCTTGGACCACTTTGTGAAGCATGAGCTCCAATTAGTCCTGAAATCATTTTTCCCAATATTAATTTCACCAAGGGTCCTAACAACAGGTGCGAAATTCTCCGCGTTGCACCAACATCTTTCTCTATTGGCAGATGGGTATATTCTTTTTTACTATTTGGCGAAGAACGTGTCGATGCTTAGCTAAACATTCTGATGTTGAGATAAAGGTATCGTTCCTTTCACGACATTCAGGCATCATTCGCACACGGTATCGATGATGTCTTTCGAGGCTGTTTGAATAAGTTGTGTTCGCATGGGTGGAGGGGCTTTGGACAGAACGGATAACTAATCGAAATGTTTGGCTAAAAACGAGTAGGCACTCTTTACCTTTTTTCCTTTTTTGTTAGAAGACTAATGTCTTCTGGGGGTGGTGGTGACATCTTTGTTCGCTCCGGAGTACACACAAAATACACTGGCGTTGAAGACTCATCTTATTTTTTGGGGGTGTATTTTTTTATTAGGTCGTATGGTTTGTAACCAGTCTTTTTGATGAACTCTTTTACTATCGCATCGTAAAAAAAAATCCTCCCCTTTGGTTGATCCTCTTTTTTTCTTAGACGATAGGTTCTTTTCTTGGGTTGACGTCGATGCTTGCTTAAACGTTTTTTCGGATGTTGGATCAAACGACGAGACTATCCTTTTCTTTATTGTTAAGAGTCTATGCCCTTAAAATAAGTAACAGAAAAGAGTGAAGACAACAAGCTTTGTAAAATTTAACAAACAATTTATTTCCCTAGAATTCAAAGCAAAAAATGAGAAAAAAGAACTTACGGCTTTACGAATTAAATCCAAATTTAATCCAAGAATTAAAAGCACAAGCCCTAGTAATTAAAAGTCCTGAAAAAACTCAGTTCAAGTCCCGAAGAAATTTAAAATTAAAAGCGATGACGTGTCTGTTATTGCCTGTGTCGTACTTATGTGCCAACAGTCTCTTGTTAAATCACAGAAATAATATTCCAGGTTTGAATTCAGTATAAATTCGAATGAATGTCTTTATCCAAGAATTTTGTCAGAGTACTTTTGTATTTTCCAGAGAAAATATTCACTTGAATTCAATATATTGAAGAAAGTAAAATTCAGCCCAAACTGGAGACAACATAATGCAACTTAAAGTGCTAGATGTTAAAGCACCATTGGTAAAATTATGACAGTCACAAGATAATATAATTCTCTGTTTGACCTCAGGTCACAAGTTAGTTTTTTCTAAAAACAACCATTACCTAATAGAAAATATCCTTCTAGCATGATTTAATGAGCCCTGTTTATTTAAAACATAATACCCTATAAAATTCACTTTTGAATCAACAAACCCTGACCCAAATCAACGTGATTACCTGAGTAATAATTTGGTCAATGAAATCATTCCCATAAAGGAAAATGAAGCTATTATTAGTTGTTTAAATCAATGAAATTTTAAAAAAATGGACAAGGTTAAGTCCAGTAAACAATTTTACATTACAATAACATGTAATGGAATAAAAAAAAAAATTAAAACTAACAAACAAACAATTAAATTAAGTATACATAACATTATCCTTTTTAGTCAGGAGCACTTCTTTTAGGTGACATCTTTTTGCGTTTAGGAGCACAAAAACAATGATACCCATAGTTTGCCCAGGTCTTTCTTTCTTATAGTGGAATGCGTTTCTACTGACTGTCGGTACGTCGTATCAACTTTATGACAGGCAACACTCTACGTTGAGGGATTCGCAATGGATGAAATCGGGATAGTTCTTGTTTGGATAAGTCTAGTAAACTCGGTAACATGCCCGATCTCTCTTGGACTTTGATTTGCGGGCAGGTACTTTGTTAGCAGCTGCTGCTGCAGCTAAAGTGGAGGAGGAGGGTATCACCGTTGGAAGAGAAGTTCCTGGAGACACATTTTTATATTTTTGTTTCATCAAAATTAGGAAAGATGGGTGACAAATCGGATTTGGCTGTCATCACTTGCAACGATGAAGTGGACGAACTTTAGGCTACTGGAGACATGGTCACCGTCGCAGGTTGTGGCTTGCGGACGTAAGGTTGCGTTCGGATCGTAGTGCCGCTCTTGCGGGTAGAAGCTGTTTTCTTGGGTCTTTTCATGGGACTTTTTTGGGACTGTGACCTGGTCTTGACACCACTGCTCTTTTTCTTTTGGGGACATTTGGGTCGGGGAGTGGCTGAGGCATTGAATCCCATTTTAAGAGGGAGCGAATGATAACACTTCCTAGAGTACTGCTACCTCCAGGTTTCGAAATTATTTGCTTTCTGGTTTGAGTGTCGATGCGGGGATCTGCCAGTTGCGTCAAGGCTACGTTGTTTCTGTCAAAAAAGCGTTTGGTTTTTAATGAGGGATGTCAATGATGCCTTGAAGTAATTGACGTTCTGTCACTGTAAACCATCGTAAGACTTCTCTCAGACTGGCTTCTAAGACACGAGCGCCTATTTGTGAATTTTTTCGCGACTGATACCGTACAAGGCACGAATCAATTTGACGGGAAGATGAGACTGAAGGGACGTCATGTTGACCATGTGTGAGACAGACCAGACGTGCCCGAGGTTTTTATGGATTTTTTAAAGTCCATAGGGACGTATACACGACAAGCCCTCCGTTTTGGCACCATTGGTGAAACAGATGGGTACGAAACCGCAAATAATCTGGGGTAGTGGGTAAATCCACGAGTAAATAGCCGTGAGGGGTTTGAGTGGCATCGTCGTACGAATGAGCTAGACAAGGAGTTCCTAACTGTTTGGCTAACATTTGCACTTGCGATTTTTCTCTGTTTCTCTAGGGCTTGTAAACAAGACCACATAATAAACATTGAGACTAATGGTGTGATGAGATTTCCTTTGTTGAATCAAATTTTGGGTGATGTAAATGACACTGGCATTACGATGATGCCCTTTGTGTGTAAACCACAGTTTAATTTCTTCTTCATCTTCTCCTAAGATGTCATCGAAGATGACCAGATGTGTTTGACTAGGGTCAGACACGATCGCATCGTCTTCGCGAGGAATGCCTTCCACAAACATGATGGAATCTATTTAAATTTCTCCCAGGAGGCTGTACGCCGATTGCCACTCTCTGTAACACCACACGATACGTTGAAGTGGACGATCGATCAAATGACTTTTATGTTCGATCAAACGTTTGATAAATTCGCTTAGCGTGAACCACTAAGTCCAGCAATTAGCATGTGAAAGGGAGGACGAAGATAGAAAGCCTCCCAACTGGGACGATCAAATTTTTTGTCAATGACTTTGAAAGTCCAGGAAGTGTTAGCAGAGACAGCAGAGGTATCCATAGTGAAGGTGATGTCACTTTTGGAACGAAGACAGACAAAACAGGAGTTTTTATACTTTTCAGGACACGTTTATTCTAAAACTTTTAAAATTGAACACGAAAGACAAATATATATACAAGCCAAATGGCTAAGTACATCGATAAAATACACATCAAAACGATCAATGTCGAATATAAACAAGTTACTGTACAACTTGGGAGACGAAGGTGTGGTGTCCTATGGGCACTTGGTAATGTTCTTGGAGTCTCTATACTGGGCACAGTCACACAGGCGTCCTCCTGAAATGGCTTTTCGGGGATGTCCATGTGAATGACGGTCCTGTCCTGAATGGATTGGTTTTCCTCGGTGTCATGTTCATTTTCTGGCACTGTAGCTATCACAGGTTTAAAGGTTACCTTTTTCCTTGGAGATTTGACTTCATTATCACAAATCTTTGGCATAGTCAGCATGTTCTTCCGTCCAAGCCCCGAAACCAAGACTTTTCTAGTCACGTACATCTTGCCACTGAGGATGTAAGTCACAGGCTATACACACATCTTCGTAAACATCATAAGTAGCTAAAAGCTGATGAATCTTATTTACCTTTGAGGTAGAGAAGTATCGAGATGAAAGCGCAAGGCTTTTAACAGAATGAGTCTCTCGTGTACATTTAAAGGATCAACACTTATTTTTTGTGGCAGGTACTATTCATAAAGTGTCCCCAAGGAATCGGCTGGTAAACTAATCCCAGAAAGGAAGTTACTAAGACGCACACCACACGACGTCCCAAATTGAATGGACCCAGTTCATATAAAAAGTGTTGTAATAATCCACAGTCTGAATAGTGTCATTGACTGACTTTCACGGAATTTGTTGTATCACGACTGATATAGGTCGTGGCATGGTAGCAAGTTGTTATACCATCTTTTTTTCGGAGGTAATAAATGTTCTTTCTGCACATTGCTGATCGTGCTCCAGTGGCGAATCAAAATTGCTTAGTCACTAACTTGCACACAGCACACAGTACAGAAGCTGCCTCTTCAATTAAGATTATATTGTGTAAAAGATTTTTGTAACCCTCTAAGTCTTTCTCTGGAATTCGTTGCAGTAAAGCTATCTTGCAGTAAATATAATCAGTAGCAAACCAGTCCTTTTGGTCTTTGGGTAGTTTATCAATGTCTGACCACTGGAACGCTTTCATCACATTTAGTCCTCTTATAGCATTCAGGGACCAGTGGTTCAAACATTGGTGACGTAACGGATGCAATTGTTCTCTGCGTTTCACTTGTATTTTGACAAACTATTGGTAAATGAGATCTCTCAACTCCATAGGCAAACCACGAATGTTCTCTTGTAAAGTATCCATGAAGAGATTACTTCGGTCTCACTAAAGGTAGGTAGTGACAGTGCGGAGACTATCGAGCCTGTTCCAGGTAAAATGAATCTGTTTGCTCCCACTCGTGAAGTGACACACCGCAAATGAAACACTTGTCTTTATCGCCTTCGCCCAAGTAGATAATTCCGGCTCTGGATAATTTGTCGGGGATAGCTCCTCCCAGATGTTTGGGCCACTTTCCTTTGAAAGGTTGCAATCGACTTTCAAAGTCGCAGTATTCAGACAAACGCACAGGCAACGAGTATTCTTCTTTTACAGACTCATTTCGATGAAGCTGTGGTAAAACCAGATGTATTTGGCTCAGGTATGGATGACATCAGTAGGATGGTAGCTGTATGGTAGTATAACGTTTGAGATAAAAACCAGTAAAGTGATAAAGTGTACTGTAAGGAGTGGCATCGCTTTCTCATCCGTTAGGTTTGACACGCAAGCATCACTTTCCTTGGTGGGTGTGGTAGCAGTAGTGATAGCGATGTTCCCATGATGTTGTGCTGAATCTCTGAGGTCGCAGCGTACGGCATCTCTGCAATCGCAAGGCACAGTATCTCACACCACTTGCGAATGACTGAATTTGAATTGTGTCTGTTTGATGTGATTCATCTTTCTAGAGTAGAGGTTGTAGTCAGAATGAACTGTCGATCTTGGACGTTTTCCCTTTTTTATATGCTGACCAATATCAGCGTGTCCGTAAGGTAAAGTGAAGTGGTTGGTAGCCCGCACTAGCTTCTGGTACACGATTTGATCCACTTTTTCTAAGGGTCGACTGACGATTTCATGTGTGGCGAAACGTACAATCTTGTGCGGTTCGTAGGTGGTCACTTTGAAGTCTTAATCCTCTCCAAATTGCAAAGGTTCTTTCAACACGCCAAAGTCTACAACTTGACTGGTGCGATGATTTAGAGTCAATTCTTTCACTTCACACCCTGACTGCACTTCTTCTTGTGGATCCCGATATTCGTAGCAGTAATATTTTGGACCGCCACTAGCAACACTTAGAATCTTGTCGTCGGGGTGCTCCACCATCCAGGCTCCTAAACGGTCTCCATCGATTTCAGTGTGACAGTTCCAAGGCGATCGATGTAAATGCAACTGTCCCTATCAAAATACAGCACACGATCTCCTAACAGGTTATCGCTTCGTACAGTTTTAAACGAGCATGGGCTGTCACATAGGCCGCAATGATGACATTTCCAAATTCGTTGGCCTGTACAAACTCCAGTTGTTGTTCGTAATTGACTAAAATAAAGTCTTCACGAATAACGTCCACTTGTTTCATATTGTTTGTTTTGTCATGAATTATCTGGAAGTAGCGGGAAGGTTCTGACGTTCGTTGTGTCATTTTTCCCCCACACACAATTTATCATCAATCTGGCAAAGGATCGCCTTCCTTCGTTTTTCTCCACGTGGTCTAAAATGATGCCTTCCTGCTCAAAGTATTTCTCTTTGAATTTCTTTTGGTCTTCTTGTGTGTGACATCAGGAAGGATAGCCGCTGGCTTCTTGTTTCAGTTTTAAAATGGCATCCACGTAGTCCGCAAAAATGCCTTTCTGAGTCTATTCACCCTTGTGGTAATGTTCTGTCTTGGGAAAGTGGTAAATTTCGTACACTTCTAACAGTTTTTATTCCAGATCCAGAGCTTTTAACAATTACGAGCTGACCCACGTTCCCGTCAATGCGCGTTCTTCCTGAGTGTGATGACAAGGTTGGTCTTGGTTGCACGTTTTGGCACAAGTGCGGCACAAGAGAAACATCAGATTTCCTTGGCAATGGTGAGGTAAAACGGGATAGTACAAGTCCGTGGGAGGCAGGACTTTACATTTAATAAATTCTTTGAATTGTGGAATGTTTTCCACGTCGATGTGTTCCATCAGCAATTATGGGTGCCCTGCGGGAAAGCGACAATATTTGCACACATAAGGATACAGTGAACACACGCCAAGGTATTTGATTTCTTCTCCTTTCTCCTCGTCGGCGTGGTACAGCAAACAGGTGGCATTCGTTCCTCCTCCATGCAAACTGTCCCGCGGGTTCAGAGGGTCCACCAGCTTGTAACTTTCCACGATATGTTTAAACTCGGGATCGGTTCTCCAACGGTGATCGTACTCGTGTTCCCACATTTCCACCACTTGGTATCCTTGCTGTTCTAACTTTAAGCGACGCTGACAAGTGGCCTCGTACAAGTCTTGCATGGTACGCTGTAAAAACTGATTTTTAGTGTCATATTGATGGTACCAGGTCGAACACTGGCGAAATAAACAACTGTTAAACGCTTACACGATCTTAGCGTTTTCTAAGTCCCAGCCATCCACTGAATAATTTCCAAAAGTCCTTTCGACTTCTCCGTTTCTGCCATGTTGGATCCATTTGTTTTCCTTGTCACACAAGTAATGTACCAGCGTAGGGCTTTGACTGAGTATCGACGTTCGACAAAATTGATCGTTTGAGGTCGGATGACAGCCAGAGTCTTATCGGGCATGACTCGTTTGCTGTACACTAAGGAACACGCTTTGGCGATGGTGCAGGCTTTTTTCAAAGGATCGATCCCTCCTTGCTCCATGAACAATTCTCGAAATTTTCCACAGCATCGCCGTAAAATGTCCACGTCGGATCGTTAATACTTTAACATTTCTTCCTGAAAGTCGAAGTGGTCCGAGGCGTGAGTTTGGTACCAAGCGTAGAAAGCTTCTCGTTGTTTGGTGCACATGTTGTCGGGGTCGTAGTAGTGAGCATCAGGCAAATGTGGCAGGACAGCGTGTTGATTGAGTTCGGAATTGAAAAAGTGCGGAAAATAACCTTTGGCCATTTCTGTCATTCCAAACGCTTTAGGCATTCGACTCAAAGGCATGGCCAAGTAACTCATCGAATCTTTAAACTGCACCTGTCCCACGTGCATGGAAATTACTTTGGCTCCGTTCAAAGTGACTTAAGGACGTCGGTCCTTTATTCCGTATAGTATTTCAGAAGAAATTGTGCATCGTATCCCGAGAAATTGTGAGCCATCACCGTTGCATGGCGATGGCAATCTCCATAATGTTCGATGTCCTATTGACTAAAGGTCTCGTAGATAGGGTCTAAGATCCATTGGGTAAAATTGGCTAGTTGTTATGTCTTCGAAAGATTTTTTTCACGTCGTCCAGGAATCTTGCTACAGTGTGGTAAATGGCTAAAGATAGGTACTTCGAAGCACTTCTCGCACGCTAAATGAGCCGCGCAGAAATTAGGAATGCGAATGCCGGTCTCTTGCATGCATTCGAAATTTTTACAACAACAAAAAAAAAAAAAAATGAAATGCCCTTTCTTCTAGTCATCGTCTTCATCCTCCTCTTTCTGTTGGGGTTGGCATTTTTGAACGTAGCATTTGTGTTTCAAGTCTACGATTTGGCGACAAATGTAACATCGTTTCTTTCTCGAACAAATGTGCTCCTTGGTACTATTGATACGTATGATTTGTCCACAAGTAGAACATCGTTTCAGGAGTTGGCAAGCACTTTTCTGGTGTGAGCCATGCGTCCTCAAATGTTGTTGATAACAGGTACTGCTGACAAAAGTTTGCTAACAAGCCGGGCAATGCACTCATATTTGCCATTCGTCAAGACAGGGTTTAGAGACCAAACACCCCTCACATTTCGATCCGCAATGCTTGCTCTCGATTGTTATAATCATAGTCACATTTCTCACATTAATAGCCGTATCCCAGGAATCCGGTGATACTGGTAATGGCATCAAAATGTAAATGTATTTTCCGTCTTTGAAATCTTTGCGTGGAAATAACAGTTTTCCATCTACTTCTTGAGGGTGTACTTTTAAAGTGGAGCGTGGAGCTAAGACGTCTTGAACTTTTTGCATTTCAGGAATGCCGCAGGAGGTGTCATACGAAGGTTGTCTTCAGAGAATCCAACGGACTACTCGTCCTCCTTTCGAGATAAAAGACGAGACACATTCTGTATCTGTCAAAAGAATGGGCACTGGTCTTCAGAATGTCCACAACGTTAAAGTAAGACAGGTGTTATGAAGACAAAGGACAAGATACCCGTTATCATTGCCAAGAGAAAGCACATTAGTCTAAAGACTGCCCTATAAAAAAGAGAAGTGATCCAAGAAACATTTGGAGAGGGGTTCATAACAGGAAGAAGAGGTACCCTCCGAGAAAGAAGAAGAACCCATACCCGTGAAGAAGGAGAAGAAAAGAAGACGAGAAGAAAGTGAGGAAGAGGAGGATTAGAAGGAAAAACCTGTGCAAGTAAAGATATTCAAAAAATAGGAGAGAGTAAAAAGAAAAAAGGAAGCTAATGAACTTTATAAAGTGATGTGTTGTGAAATGTGATTTTAATTGGTAACAGAGAATATACCGGAAAGAAAAACGTAAGTGTCTCTCGATTTTGATTTTTATAATGATAAGGTCTTACACTCATGCACTTACACATGTACGTCATGGGAAGAAAAGGAGTTTAAGTTTTATTTGATTGTGGCAGACGTTGAGTAGACTCGTTTTGAGACAGTTGGGTGGCCTGAAAAGGACAGTTGGGTGTTTGGATATTTATCAAACTCTGGAACGGGATGTAATGCGCAGTAACTGTCTTATCCCTTTGCCACCGCCATGGCCTACTTCTTGACCTGACACTGTCGATGAATTGGTAGAAATCACTAGTGTTGGTATCTCAGGCGTAGTGGGAGTGTTGACGGGTTGAACTTGGGTCGTATTAAAGAAGTCTGATATATTTGTTTCAGACTCCTTAACTCCGCCAAAATGTCAGAGAGTACCGATACCGTTTAACTTTTACTGTTCTCGCTCTGTCCTAGACCTTGTTTCTTCTCTGCTTTTTCTTCTTCTTCCTCCTGTCGTTTTCTTCTTACCTCTTATCTCACTTTTGCTGTTGAATGAGAAAGGCTTGTTCTGCTTCTTTCTGCTGTTGCAAAAAGTTCTCCAATTCTTCATTCTGCCTCAGCCTACGGTCTTCGACGTGCGGTAAGAAAGGAGACGGTGGCGACGGTGCTGGTACCGGAACAAATTCTTGTGAAGAAGAGAGAATATTCACTAAATCCCAGTTAAAACCGTTCTCTTCTGCAAGTAGAACTTTGTTTGATTTGGTAGCCGCTGCTATGCCATCACTCCTCGTCTCCACAGCAAGTGCACCCAATTCATCGTCTTCGTAGTTTCCGTCATGTTCTAATTCTGTCGCAGTGATTCACTAGACACAGACGCTAGCGCACCTATATAGGGAATGTGACGTCACAGGCAGCTCTCGTCGGATTGGAAGACAGACTCCGCACTGTGACTGAACTTTGTAACACGTGTTAGGATTGGTGAAAGAACTCAATCCGTTTTGATCCGCTCTTCCGCTATAAATAACCGCGGTTCACCTCATTCTATTCATCTGTTCTCGTCACAAGATGTGGACTAAAGTAGAATCGTCGATTCTGTTCAACCCGGACTATCCAATGTATGTCAAATCATCATAGGTCATCATCAAGATCACAGAGACGGCCCTTTGGAAACGAAGAATCTATGTGGAGAGGGAAGGCTGTCTGAAGCGAGTCTTAATCTACCGTCCAGATGTCAGACAAAGTTTGAGGAAGAGAAGAAATCCCGTGCAATGCACTCTATGTTACCTCAAAGGTGTTAACAAAAAACCCAAAAGCCCTTTTCAGGACCACTCATATGTCTCGACAATATGTCTATTCTCTCTTGCCTAAATATTTTTTAGTCGATTGTATATTTGTTTGTTTGTTTGATAGATTTATGTCTAATAGATAAATCTATGTTTGTGTGATAGATCTATGTCTCTATGCATGTCTCTATGTCTATGCCTCTATCGTGTTTGTTCCTACTTAGAGTAGCGCGCATTCAGGTCAGCCACTTGTAACACTGTTCCTAAGTACTCCGCTCGATTGAAGTCAGCCACTTGCAATATTGTTGCTATTGTTTCCCCAGTGTCCAGTACCGTGACGTCACCCCGATCCAATTCCCTGGTCCCTATATGGTCCCATCCATATTCAATTCCTATCTAGTGCCCGAGATAGTCCCTCCATGTTAAATTCAAATGTACTGCCCCACGGTAAAACCCCGTTTTTCCTTATATGCCATCATTTGCCCTACTGTATCCCCATTAACTACTTAGGACGCACGTAACACTGCATTATATACAAAATATCTCTGAATTTATTCCGTAAAGGTTCGTAATAGGTTTATTAAAGTCTCGCATTTTATGAATTGCAAGATATACAGGTAGGATGTGACTACAGAAGAATCACATTAACCTTGCCAAACATGTATTGATTCGATTTTTCCATTCCCAATTAAATTTTAAAATGCATACATGCCGATAGTTATGGAGTTTTATTTTAATGGCGAATGGCTTCAAGTGTGTGTGGAGGTGGAAGGGGTTATAACTTTGACCATGGCTGTTGCCTTAATTGTATCCTAAAGCTGCCCAGTTGTACTGCGGATGTGTTTATCGAATTCAGATATCGAATCGGTGATCAGAATAGTACATAGTGTTCATACATTTGAATTACGAATTTGTGTTGTGTCTTACCCGAGATCTGCAGTTATCTTCATTTATGTCATTGACAGATGTTTATTACAGAAGAAACTTAATCAACTCAAACACCATCCCGCTTTAATGCTACCCACTCTTTGACATAGTTTAGTCGTCATTTGTAATCATTTCTGAAATAACTATATAAAAAATTAAGGTGCAAAGTACGCAAGAACTCACTTCATATTTGTGGATTTGTGAGATTCTTTTCTAAGCCACTGTTACATGTGGTAGTCGTGTCCTACATACTACCACTTAGACAAGGGAATCGACATTACAGATTTTGATGCATTCCTTCTCTGTAGGATAGACGAAGAAAGTACGTAGGACAGACTGATGCAGGTCCTCGCAATATCCTTTCTCGTTTATTGTATATTTTACTTTGTCTTTGATTTATTTCCTTGCCTGAATATCATATAAATATTTATGTTTTGTAATTATTAGTTTTATATCACCATTCAGTGTCTCGTATAAAAGGATACAAATAGCTGTGCAATTCAAACAAAACAATCCTCAATGAACAATGTCCACTTTTATGTTTGTTTATGAAAAAATAAATTATAATTTGGGTGGCAAATATTATTATCAAATGGACTCACCTATTAACTCACCTAATATTCGGCCATGATTCAACGAAACACACATGTATTACATATATAGAAAAGAGACGTCACCGGACTATTCCTATATTATGTTAAATATTCAGTAATGAATTCTTGCCTCTACAGGCTGACCACAGAGGACATGTAGATGGAACAGGAGCCCCTATTACTTTTGTGACACAACTTCCCAATCAAACCTCAACACTGATAACACAGCATTAGTGTTTGGTATATGTTAGTTAGTACTACTCATTGACCTGAGAGTAATACTTCAATATGGCGATGGAGAATCCACTACGTAATTGTAGCATCATATACATATATATATATATATATATATATATATATATATATATATATATATATATATATATATATATATATATATATATATATACAAAGAATACAAATCATAAGGCGAATAACAGTCCTTTCAAGTGCACTGGACCCAGCAATGGATCACGTTTGTCTGGGATTGATTAAGCTAAGTGCAATAAACAGACTACGAACAGTGCAAAACTAGTAACTAACTAGCCTGAGCGCCTTCGACTCTTACTGAGCCTTTTTCAAATACAAAACATAGACAAGACAAACAAATAAAACAGAAAAACCGTTGTGTTTTCAAAACTTTACATGACTATGACTAAATATATATATATATATATATATATATATATATAT
>JAECUM010063412.1:0-28947 GCA_016617855.1 Megalonaias nervosa
GTAAAGATTGCTCAGTTGCAGGTTCAGATGTTTCTGTTGTTTTAAGTCTGGAACATTGTAAAGAAACCAATCGACTGCTTCAAAGATACCGCAATACATTTCTTATCGGTCGGTACATGCATGAGTGATTTGGAAAAAAGCCCAAGCTTCGTATGAGATAATTTTCATGCAAGTCATTGTACACATGTTTACAAATTTCCTTTGCTTTATTTTGTATACACAGCTAAGTCAAGAAATGGGTCTGTGACTGATGAGATCATTTTTACTGTATTTCATGTGTTGTTGTTGTTGTAGAGTTTAACGCCATTTTTCAGCACACGATAGGCTATACATGGCGGCCAGTATTAATGGTGGAGGAAGAACCCGGGTAACCCCGGAAAGAACCACCGACCCACGAGAAGCTACTGGCAAGCTTTCTCACATACCCACATTAGACGAATCCGAGACTCGAACCCACGCAGACAGAGGTGAGATGGCAGTGATCCGTAACGGAGAGCGCTTTAGACCACTCGGCCACTCGGGGCCCCGTATTTCATGTGTATTTGTCATACTACCGATTTTTTTCCAAAGAACGGATAAAATTTTCTCATTATAAGATCTGTCACTACCTTTAAGGTTATTTGAAAATGTAAGTTTATCCTCGCATTTTGTTCAATTCTATCCATTCAAATTTTAAAATCTGTATATCTACCAACATATTTATATATGTAACTGTCTTAAACCCGCTCTCTTTCACTTCATCGTAAATACTAGGAACCGTTGTATCATACTAAATCTAGCGGCCAGTATTAATGGTGGAGGAAGAACCCGGGTAACCCCGGAAAGAACCACCGACCCACGAGAAGCTACTGGCAAGCTTTCTCACATACCCACATTAGACGAATCCGAGACTCGAACCCACGCAGACAGAGGTGCGATGGCAGTGATCCGTAACGGAGAGCGCTTTAGACCACTCGGCCACTCGGGGCCCCGTATTTCATGTGTATTTGTCATACTACCGATTTTTTTCCAAAGAACGGATAAAATTTTCTCATTATAAGATCTGTCACTACCTTTAAGGTTATTTGAAAATGTAAGTTTATCCTCGCATTTTGTTCAATTCTATCCATTCAAATTTTAAAATCTGTATATCTACCAACATATTTATATATGTAACTGTCTTAAACCCGCTCTCTTTCACTTCATCGTAAATACTAGGAACCGTTGTATCATACTAAATCTATCCAGTGTTATTAGATTATGATTTACACACGACTTCAAAAGATGCAAATGAAAATCGTAATAGCTGATACTTATGTTTCAAACAGCCTTAACTCAAACAATCAATATCCATGAAGGTAAGATATTTTTCAGTTTTGTGTATTTTCGCTAGACATATTTTAGATTTAAATAAAACAGTAATTTAAACATGACCCAGTTGTGAAACGTACAGGTGTGATAACGACTATAGTTGTAGTATCATACAAGAAAATCTATATTTTATATATGTAAAACTACACTATCAGTTCTGGACTCCTGGCGTGTGTGTGTGTGTGTGTGTGTGTGTGTGTGTGTGTGTGTGTAAGTGTGTATGCAGGTGTGATAAAGTTGCAGATATCTGCGCTATCAAATTACAGGGTTAAAAAAATTACATTTTTTAGATCGAAATGTAGGACTTCAAAATCTGATTCACAGAATATTTAATGTCAGGTGCCGGATTTATTACTTCAAAGACACATTCATACTACTTGTAAAGTCTGGCCCCAAATTTATGAATTCAAGGTCTGATTCGTAGCATTTGTATAGTGATCGTGATCATTTGTATAATGATGCAGCCCAGATTTCACTACATGATACACACCAACTCCAACATTGTTAATGTCCTTTGTCAGGCGTATCGTCAGTTTGAACAGTGGAAGTAACTGAAGCGAAGCCAATATCCAATATTGGGATCAAGGAATGTGATTTTTGTTTCAACAAAAAAACAAAACAAACATTTACCCAACTTTTAAACCTTATATTATATTAGTGTGAACCAGTGCATTGCGTTCTTTCTCCTTCTTTCGTTTAAAGGTTCACCAAAATGGAATTGTTTTCTTTCATTTCCTCTAAGTCCAGAGTCTCAAACACGCGGCCTGCGGGGCCGCATGCGCCCGCAACGACACCCGGAATTTGTAAAATAATTAGCAATGCAATTTGTTCTTCACAGACAGACAGTTTGGATAAAACTTTGATTGTTATATCGTTTTCTTCTTGTTTCCAAAATTTTCAACTGTCTACCTTTTTACATGAACAGGTTACGCTGTATGAAATGATTTCAGTGATGCTACCCTCGGGACAATGTACTAGTCCTCATGTGGTCCTCGTGTAGAATTGAGTTTGAGACCCCTTCTCTAAGTAATAGGGTTACAGAATGACTCTAAGCTATAATTATTTCGCTGGTCACGGTGTGTCCTTCCAATCATTTGAAATTATTTATAAATTTGTGTATATGCAGATTCAAGTCATAGAAGACACCGGAAAGTGAGTACATATTACTATGTAACCAGTCTAAAATCATACTTGGTTCTCTACTTGACCTCAGGTCATAATTAGTTTTTCCTAAAACATTAGCTAATGGAAAATAACCTTTCGAATGATCCTGATGTTTACAAACTCAAAACCATAACCTGAAAAGTTCACTTAGGAAAGTCCAAAACTCTGACCCCAATGAACATATTTAATTCTTCTATTAATAAAGATCCTGATATTAAGCTCATACACATAGAGAATAATTTAGCTATGTTTTAGTTGTTTACATAAAATGAAATTTAAAAAGATATCAATGAGGTCAATCAGAAATGAACTCAGTTTTGCACAAGGTCAAGGTCAAGCATACAATGTTACGTTACAATAGCATGCAACGAAATAAATTTTGTTTTAAAAACTAACAAACAAACAATTAAATTAAAATACATAACACTTCCCCTCATAAAGGTAAAGAAAGATTTATGTAATAAAGCTTTCTTTGTACTATAAGTCAAAGTAAGGGGCTTATGATCACTAAACACCATAATCGGAGAAGGAGCTGAACTAAAGTAGACTTCAAAGTGTTGTAATGCCAATATCAAAGCCAAACATTCCTTCTCGATTGAGGAATAATTTCCCTGGTGCTTCTTTAATTTCTTAGAAAAATAGCACACTGGATGATCTACACCATTTTTGTCTTCTTGAATCAATACTGCTTCAACTCCAACATCACTTGCATCAACAGACAGTTTAAATGATTGAGTAAAATTTGGAGCTGTAAGAACTGGCGCACTCTTAAATATATCTTTAAAATTATCAAAAGCCTCCTGACATTTTTCAGACCAAATTGGAACAATATTTCCGATAGTATCCAGCCACACCCCAAAACCAGTTGCTTTCCACCGATAGGCAAAGGGAATTCAGAGATAGCCTTGACCTTAGCATCTATAAGTTTAACTTGTCAATGTCCCACGATATCTCCTAGAGATGTTACACAAGCACGGCAAAACTCACTTTTGGATAAATTAATTGTCAAATTTGCATCAGTGAGTATGTCAAAGAATTTTCGAATCGTTGCTAAATGATCTTTCCAGGTGTCCTTGTAGATGATGGCAAATGATCTTTCCAGGTGTCCTTGTAGATGATGGCATCATCGATGTAAATATCACAATTATCTAGCCCAGATGTAATCATGTTCATTAAACGTTGAAAAGTACTAGGCGAACCTTTCATTCCAAACGGCATCACTTTATATTGATAAAGTCCATCTGGAGTCACGAATGCCGAAATTTTCTTTGCCCTTTCCGTCAGTGGAATTTGCCAAAATCCTTTCAGAAGGTCAAATTTGGTGACATATTTTGCATTTCCAATTTTATCAATGCAGTCATCGATTCTTGGTAACGGAAATGAATCTGTTTTAGTCACATTCTTCATCTTTCTACAATCAGTGCACATACGGAAAGTATTATCTGGTTTCGGAACAAGGATACACTTGAACTCCAGTCACTTTTACTCGGTTCCATGAAATCATTCTCCAGCAAATACTGAATTTCTTTTTTGAAACATTCCTGTTTGAGAGGGTTCAATCTCTACGGGTGATGTTTCACAGGTGTGGAATTTACAATTTCAACGTCATGGTAGATTTTATTTGTTCTTGTAGGAACATCTGGAAATAAGTGCTCATATTCAAGAAATAACTGTTTTAGTTCATTCTTTTGTTGTTGCTACAGATGTGAAAGTTTCTGGTCCAGATTATTCATAATTTCTGAATTTCGAAGATTTGTTACTCCAAAATTAATTGAGTCAATGGAATTGCATTCCATGGATTAAATCCTCGCTGAGTGTTACAGGTACAACTAAATTAATTGCACGATTAACCTGGCTATCTCTCTCAACATACTCCTTTAACATATTTATATGGCAAAGTTGTTTTTGTTTTCGCCTCCCAGGAGTATTGATGATAGAATTTAAATCATTTTCTTTCTTTTCAATTGTTTAGGGGCCATAATACTTAGCCTGAAGAGGATTTTGAGGTACGGGGAAGAGAGAAAGAGTTCTATCACCAGGGTAAAAACTCCTTTCCTTTGTATTTTTATGATACCTTAATTTCTTTATTGACTGAGTCGAGTGCAGATTTGTTCTTGCAACCTCACAAGCCTTTAACAACTAATACTTAAAACTGGAAACATTATCGAGAAGATTAATTTCGGTATCTTCATTAGAAAGAAGTTTCTCTTTCAACAACTTCAATGGTCCTCGCACTGTATGTCCAAAACCTAGTTCAAAGGGACTGAATCCAGAAGATATTTTTAACTGATTTCATAACAGCAAACAACAGTAAATGAACGCCTTCATCCCAGTCTTTACCCGTATCAAAACAATATGACTGAATAATAATTTTCAAAGTTTGATGAAATCTTTCTAAAGTCTTTGACTTTCAGAGTTATAGAAAGAAGACTCGAATTGTTGGATGCCTAATTCGTACATAACTTGCAGGAAAATTCCAAACATAAAATTTGACCTTTGATCAGATTTGACAGATTCGGGAAGGTCAAACTGAGTAAAAAATACTTTATCAAAGCTTTTACTATTGTTTTAGTTTTAATATTTCTCAAAGGAAATGCCTCTGCGAATTTTGTTGACGCACACATAATGGTCAACAAGTATTAGTTACCTGACTTGGTCTTAGTTAAGGGACCGACACAATCTACCATAATTCTGCTAAATAGTTCGTCAAATGCAGGAATAGGTTGCAGATGAGCCTTAGGTATCTTCTGATTGGGCTTTCCTACCATTTGACAAGTGTGACAAGATCTGCAGTATTTACAAACATCACTTTCAATGTTTGGCCAGTAGAAGTGATTCAAGATCTTGTGATAAGTCTTATTAATCCCTAAATGACCAGATAAATGAGTTTCATGGGCCAGACTAAGAAGTTCACGTCTGTACGATTTTGGAACTACAATTTGATAGTTCACTGACCACACATCACCAGCAGGTACCTCAGGTGGTCTCCATTTTCTTATAAGAATCCCATTTGTAACGAAATAACAAACAGGTTCTTCAGTGGCTTCAGTTTCATCTAATGGCCCTTTGAAACAAACAGGAGATCTCAGTATTATTTTCCTGTTCGACGACAAGTCATTGTCGTTTGTCACCCTGATTAGAATAAAGAGAATGAGTAGTTAAAAGAGGATCACTGTTATCAACACCTTCTGATTGATCCAAATGAGAAGTGAAAATGACCTCATTAAAAGCCTGACTAATATATGTCAGCCAAAGGAATACTGTCCTGATCAGCATCATTCTCAAAAGCTTTCTTTGCCATAGCTCTAGTAACTGCACAAGTTGGGTATAAATCAGGGATTTCTTTATCAATAGGATCGACTTTCTGATCCAAACAAGGTTTGCCAGTTACAAGTAGATTAACCACAACTTTATCTCCAGCTTGGTCATTGCCTAGTAATAAATGAACGCCCTCGATGGGTAAAGACGACAATGTTGCGACTGGCACGGGTCCTGAGACTATGTCTGATGACAAATTTACACAGTGGAGATGAACATTAACAAGGCCACACTTTACTCCCTGAATAAGAACACCCTCATTAGAAGAAGACTTCTCAGAAAAAGGCAAAGTACCGATAATAAAAGACTCCGAGAAGCTCCTGTGTCCTTAAAATTTTAATATGGATAGGATTGGCCGAATCACCCATGAGTGATACAGAACCCTTCGACATGAATGGTTCATAATCCTCCATAACATAATCAGACTCGGGTTCATTAGACCCAATAAATGTATTGCTTTTAATAGATGACCTTGACCTTGACCTCTTAGAAATAAGAGCATTTGGATTAGGTCTGTCTTGATTTTGTTGCTTATTTTTCAATTTGTAGAAATCACAAATAACGTGTCCTTTCTTCTTCCAATAGGTACACGTAGGAAGAGATAAGGACTTCTGATCAAGTTTATCAGAAACTTTATTTCTACAAGTTGTGCCAGATTGAGATTTGGAAGGCTTGTATTAGGCTGAAATACTGTTTTTAAACAGAAAACTGCTGAGTGGAAGACTTACTAACAAAAGAAACTTTATGAGCTAAGGAATATTCGTCAGCAGTACGAGCAGTATTTTCTAATTTTTCGACCTTATGCTCACCAAAATAAATCTTAACGTCACAATGGACGCAATTCTTGAACTCTTCCAGTAATACGAATTGTCTTAGATTTCGTAATCTTGATCAACTTTCTTGGCTAAGCACCACCTATCAAATAACTGCTCTTTTTCTCTTGCAAAGTTGACATGAGTTTGTCCAGCTTCTTTTTCATAGTTCCTGAATTTTTTCTTAGCTCTAATTCCATCTTGCATTTTAATTTTATTTCCTTTACTTTTATGATAGAGTCTGATACAGACTTACTAATCGAATCTAAAGCAATTTCATCCAAAACACTCTTTTCCACCAAATATTGAACTAAATTATATTTTTTTCTTGCTTCGTTAACGATGCTTTTGCCTCAGAAGATCATATGTTCTGGCAAACTGAAGCAATTCATTTTTTTTTCAAGACATCTAAATGTTCCTGGGCAGGATTTGAAATAAAGATCTCCACTTTAGATGATATTGTAAAAAGCTTGCTGATTTCACTAAAGGTTTCTAAATTGTAAAATAATACCTGGGATTTAGAGAATTCCAAACCAAAGTTAATCAAAATTTGAAAAACAAAGTTTTCTGAATATTTTTGAGATATTCGTATCCCGGACTAGCCCCCAATTTTCTGTTACGAGTCTATGTTCTTAAAATAAATAACAGAAAAGAGTGAAAGACAACAAGCTTTGTAAAATTTAATAAATAATTTATTTCCTTAGAATACAAAGTGAAAATGAGGAAAAGAACATACGGTATTGCGAATTAAATCCCTAAATAATCCAAGAATTACAGACACAAGTCCTAGTGATTTTTAGTCCTGAATAAAATTCAGTAAAAGTCCAGAAAAAATCCCAAAAGTGAAAGCGATGACGTATCTGTGGGAGCTATTAAAGTGTTGATGTGTCAACAGTCTTTTGTTGAATCACAGAAATATAATTCCAGGTTTGAATATACTATAAATTCCAGTGAATGTCTCTATCTAAGAATTTTATCAGAGCACATTTGTATTTCCAGAGAAAATAATCAGTTGAATTCAATAATTTGAACAAAAAAGATTCCAGCCCAAAACTACTGGTCACAACATATAATATAACTTAAAAGTGCTAGATGTTAAAACACGAATGGCCAAGTCCTCACAATCACAAGATTATATAGTTCTCTACCTGACCTCAGGTCACAATTAGCATTTTCTAGAAAAACCACTACCTAATGGAAAATAACCTTCTGGAATGATCCCGATGTTTACAAACTCAAAACCATAGCCTATAAAATACACTTAGGAAATTCCAAAACCCTGACCCAAATAAACATATTTACTTCTTCTATTAATAAAGATCCTGATATTAAGCTCATAGAGAATAATTTAGCTATGTCTTAGTTGTTTACATAAAATGAAATAAAATAAAGTCAATCAGGTCAAGCAGAAATGAACTCAATTTTGGACAAGGTCAAGTCCAGCATACAATGTTACATTAAAATAGCAAGTAATGAAATAAAAATCATTTCAAACTAACAAACAAAGAATTAAATTAAATATATATAATAATACTTTATCTGTATGTTCATGTGTGTTTGTCTGTGAAAATAAAGAGGGAGGTAGAAATTAAGAATTAGAGAGAGAGATAGAGAGCGAGAGAGAGCGAGAGAGAGCGAGAGAAGAATACAAATAAGTGAGTAAAGAAGGAAGGTGATCACATTGAAGTCTAAACGAAAGTCACGACCATGCAATAAATCAGTTAGACAACATTCTCTCGTGGAATACCTTTGATATTGTATGGTGGGAAAATCAAAGGGCGAATTGACTGAGAAAATGAGTGCTCAAGATCCCTCAAACTATGTGCCATTCTCTTTTTGACATCACGCTCTAAGATAATCCTTAAACCCACTCTTCAATCGATATTTACGCATTTGACAGCTAGATGCATGTTGCTGTTAAAGTGGCCGCGGATACTGCAGTCTATGCATATTTTCCTGTTCTTTATAATACGGATCTTCGTCATAGTGGCTGATACAAGGACGGATAACACAGAAGTGCGGATTCTTTTTTATGATCAAAATTACATTGCTAAACTTGCCATTTCTTCAGATTTCTGCATGAAATGCACATTTTTAATTTATCATTTCTCTTGTAATTGCCCCCCTACGGGTCCGGGGTTGTAGAATTGGCCAGTCGTGTCCTCTCTGCGTGTCGTAAGAGGCGACTAAGTAGAGGCAACCTGCATGCCGTGGGTTGCATCCCGTGTCGGGGGAGGAAAGGATCCTGGTGGTTGAGCAGAGGCCGTCCGATGCAATACACTGCTTTGCCCTCTACTTTTGTAAACGGGTGGTCGGGATGGGCCCAGTCTCGACAAATCGGCTTGTCACGCTGAGCCCTAGGGAGTCTTTATTTACTCGCTCACGTTCTTTATCTTTCTCTTTGTATCTCTTTTGATACCACCGTTGCCCCTACATTCTATACCTTTAACTTTCCCTTTCCAAAATCTTAGAAGACTTCCTAGAAGACGGTGGCTTAACGGGTCAATCGGTAGGTAATTTTACCGACTGAGTATATCTTACGGGATGAATCAGGAGGTCATTTTGCCTACTGAGTATAACATCTGTGTATCCCTGGCAACTGAAAAATATCCCCTTGTTGGGCTCCGTTGTGGGCGGGGTGCACGGGTGCTGAATTTTAACCAAACCAATATGAAGAATTCCAAAAAAATCAAAACAAACGAACAAAAACCCTATCTGGCTCAGATGATGAACCATGTAGTGTGGGGTCATTTTGCAAGTGAAGGTTGAGATATACATTCCGAACCCCCTTCGATGTTATAAGTGTCAGAAATATGGCCATCATGAAGACCGCTGCTCCAAAAGCCAAATATGTGGCCGATGCGGAGACCATTCTCATCAGGAATATGAGTGAAGAGCAACTCTGTATTGTGTCAACTGTGGAATGGAGCACCACGCCAGTTCTAAGGAATGTGATACTTGGAAACAGGAGAAGAAAATGCAGAGGGTAAAGTACACATCTAACATTCTCTATCCAGAGGCTAGAAAACTTGTACAGGCAAGAACATCTCTCCCTAGCCCATCCTTCTCCACTATAGTGAAAAACAATCCGAAAACAACGAAGAACGCTCAAACTCAGACAGATCCACCCGATTCACCATCAAGCTCTAACACACCTCATTACCAAACACAGAAAATACATCTACTCAAACAACTTTCAATAATACCCCACCACCGAAATCACTAAGGAACAAAAACAGATCTCAAGGAAATATGCAGCAAAAGGGGTCAGATGACCCCATTAAACTATATAATAGGTTTGGAGACATTGAGAGCATGGATGCAGAAGAAACTGCTCCATGTGCTCAAGGTGACTCCAGACCTACCAACAAACAAATCACCTCCGTACTTCCTCCGGACAAATAACCACACAGATTACCTCCGCGAAAGGTCTAACCTAGCTACATAATCTCTACTCTAAACTTATAATGAAGAACGAGATCATACAATGGAACTGTCGAGGACTTAAAACCAATTACAATGATATTCTTCTGCTCCTAAATGAACATGATCCTGCATTAATATGCCTGCAGGAAACATTCTTGAAAGGTACGGACAGCATCACACTTAAAAACTACCTCCTTTTTAACACCTACTCCAAAACTGGTGTCAGGGCCTCAGGAGGAGTTTCCGTTGTTGAAAACAATAGGACTCCTCATAGCCGTATTCCCTTAAACACAAATTTACAAGCCATTCCTGTAAGCGTCACACTTCATCGAGTGATTTCCTTTTGTTCTATTTATATACCACCAAACACCAACCTAATACCAAATGACTTAGACAACCTTGTTCAACAACTGCCCGCTCCATTTGTTCCATTTGGGGATTTTAATGCCCATAACATTTTATGGGGATCAAACTACATAAGCGACAGGGTGTAAATATGTCGGTGATTTGGTGTTATATAGACACAAGTTGTGTCTAGAATTGAAAACTTCAACCTTTTTGCCCCTGTCGCTTATGTAGTTTGATCCCATAAAATGTTATGGGTATTAAAATCCCCAAACGTGTATCGATTTGACATTTTGTTCTCCTTCACTACTTTTGGATTATAATTGGAAGGTCGGTGATGACAATCACAACAGTGATCACTTTCCAATCTCTCTTGAAAATATTAACTCTACAATTGACGACGCAATTCCACAATGGAACTTAAAGAAGGCCGACTTGGTCAAGTTTGAAAAACTTTGTACAGATAGGATTAGCAGGGATACCGTTCTAAACGACAATGACCCTATTCGATATTTTACCACTGTTTTAATTAACGTTGCAGAAGAATCCATTCCTAAGTCCTCACCGAACTGTAAAAGAACCCAAAAACCGTGGTTCACCAAAGAATGTAAAGAAGCCATTAGACAAAGCCGAGAAGCACTGAAAAAATTTAATAACCGTCTGAAGTCCGAAAATTTAACTAAGTACCGTATTGTTCGGGCCAAAGCTCGGCGCACGACTAAAGAAAGTAAAAGAGCATCATGGAAAAAATATGTTTCAACTTTAAATTCTCGTTCCTCTATAAAGAAAGTTTGGGACACGATCCGCAAAATAAATGGAAAGGGAAAACACAATTCTTTCCGACATCTGAAACTATATAACAACAATTTGAATTCCAAACATGACATAGTTAATATACTTGCTGATAGTTTCTCTAAAAATCCCTCATCGTCTAATTATTCAGAAGCTTTCCGAAGATTAAAAACTCAAAAAGAAAAAGACACGGTTGAAATTCACATCGAATAACTCAAAAAGTTATAATCAACCGTTTTAACTGTAGGAGCTTATGGAATCTTTGAATAAGGCCCATGATACATCCGCTGGGCCTGACGATATACATTACCAATTTTTTAAACACCTTCCAGAACCATCATTAACAGTTCTTCTGGAAATCTTCAATGATTTATGGATTACTGGTAATGCACCAAAAATTTGGTAAGAAGCAACAGTAATACCAGTTCCCAAACCAGGTCAAGATAGCGCGGATCCTAACAACTGTCGACCCATTGCACTGACGAGCTGTGTGTGCAAAACAATGGAACGAATGATCAATTCTCGGCTTGTGTGGTACTTGGAAACCAACAATTTAATATCTCCTTTCCAAATTGGCTTCGTTATGGCCATAGCACCAATGATCATCTGGTTAGACTGAAAACGTTTATTCCCGACGCATTTATCAAGAAGGAACATTTAGTAGCAGTTTTCTTTGATTTAGAAAAGGCCTACGACACGACATGGAAGTACGGGATACTAAATTACCTACATGATCTGGGTCTAAAAGGCCGTCTGCCCTCTTTCATATCAAACTTTCTCTCAGAAAGAGAATTCAAGGTACGAGTGGGCTCCACCCTCTCTGATATGCACGAGCAAGAGATGGGTGTGCCCCAGGGCAGTATTTTATCTGTGACGCTTTTCGACATTAAAATCAACAGCATCACCAAGTGTTTGGCTCCTGGTGTTGATTGCTCCTTATACGTTAATGATTTTCTAATATGTTATCAATCAAAGCACATGCATACAACTGAAAGACAACTACAGCAAAATATCAACAAGATTCAAAATTGGGCCAGTACTAACGGTTTCAAATTCTCGAAATAAAAAACGGTATCTATTCATTTCTGTCAATTACGAAGACATCATGATGAACCTAAACTCATGCTGGACGGAACACCTATTCCAGTTGTTGAGGAAACAAAGTTTTTAGGTATTATCTTCGATAGAAAACTGACTTTTATTCCACACCTAAAGAACTTGAAAGCTAAATGCTTGAAATCTCTAGATCTACTTAAAGTAGTAGCGCACACTGACTGGGGTGCTGATAGAAAAGTCATCCTCAATTTATATAGAACGTTCATTCGCTCCAAACTGGACTATGGTTGCGTTGTTTATGGTTCAGCTGGAAAGACATATCTGAAGATGCTTGACCCAATTCATCATAAAGGAATAAGACTCGCTCTAGGAGCATTTAAGACATACCCGTGTGAAAGCCTTCTCGCTGAAGCGAACGAACCACCTTTATCACATCGCAGAGAAATGCTTTCCGCACAGTATTCTCTCAAATTAAAATCAAACCCTCTGAACCTGTTTTTCGGCTGTTGTTTGAACCCAAATACAAAACCTTATACGAAAAGAAACCAAATTCATACCTTCCTTTGGCATTAGAATATCATCCAGCCTTGACAGTACTAAAATTGATCTTTCTAAAGTTCAGCAAACGTCCATCTCCGAAACACCTCTCTGGCTACTTAAACAACCAAAAGTACTTTTTACACTACACGATGGAAAAAATCTGAGACAAACCCTTCCATCTTCCACAACTCTTATCACGAACTTCTTACCGAATTTAAAAACTACACAAGAATTTATACTGATGGATCAGAGGATGAGGAAAAGGCTGCTGCAGCCTTCGTTAGTAGAAAACACACAGCAAAAGTTCGCTTACCAAATGGTACATCAATTTTTGCAGCCGAAATCAGAGCAATAGACCTTGCTCTGCTGTATATCGAAAACAAACGTATTTTAAACAGCATCATCTTCTCCGACCCACTATCAGTAATTCAGTCCCTACACAATAGAAAACTGGAGAACCCATTATTAACCAAGATTCTCGTCAAAAATACTGAGCTGAGAACTAAAGCAAAGCAACTCGAACTTGAAAGGTTTTAATCAAAACAAAGCTAACACAATCTTTTTTGAAGCACATACTCAAAATCATATCACAACAAAAATTATTATTATTATTATTATTATTATTATTATTATTATTATTCATTCATTCATTCATTCATTCATTAAACTATCATTTATATGTATATTAAATTGAATACTAATTAAGTCTTGTTTCCAATTCCATTAATTCTTTTTGGTAAATTGTCAGTATGAATATAGGCAGTGGATGATATTTTTGAGTTTCTTAAATTACTGGGGTAACAATTTTTTTCAGACAATGTTGAAGAGTTGATGGCAGTGCTGGAGGAAGTTGTCAGGAAGCCGTAGTCTGTTGATAGACAGTTATTGCCACCTCTATGCAGCCATGTATCTATTATGACTGAAAATAGAATATACAGCAAATATTCAAACTTGAATAAAGTTATTTCACGTATCCCGGTTTTCTGTTACTTATTTCATGTTTTCAGAGTTAAAACCTTTAGCATAAAATTATGTTTTACTACAACTAGTGTTAGGAAACTAAATGAATCAAAGGTGAACATGAACAGACAGCAATATGTTTTTAATGTCATAGTATAGAATCTGTTCAAGAAATGAAATTAAACAGGATTAAAGAATTTTTCATGAGAATTTCCAAGATAATGGACGAATGATTTTAGCACGATCTATTATCAAAATGAAAGGTTTGGGTAAAAATTCCACACTCAAGTAAAGTGATAGTACTGATACATTTTGTTAATAAAGGAGGGATTTTTTGAAAAGGAATTGTAAGCATAATTTTCACATGCATATAAAGCAATCACTTGTCCCAAAATTGACCCTGATAGTAGCACCATAACTACTGTAAGAATATTTTGCCTATTTCCTTGCAATTTCCATATTGCTGAATGTAGGCACAGTATGCTGCTTCCAGGACATATTCATCTAAGCAAACTGTATGAAATCCTGGATGATCAATGATACAATCCACCTTGACCTCCTCAGTCTTATTCAAAATCATAATCTCTTTACAGCATCTACACTTCTCAACTATTTCTTTAACTGCAGTAATTTCCACAGGTACACCAACATACATAGTAAATACACAACATCAGTCATTATTGTGTTAGATACCAAACTTGTGGGTAAAATGTATGAGAAGTTTTTGCATGTTAAAGTATGATATATATGTATATGTGATGCATGGTTAGACTTTTGTTCTTCCTTTTGTACCACAATAACATAACAATAATCAGCAATGTATTATTATTATTATTATTATTATTATTATTATTATTTTCAAGATTTGTTTCCCCATAAATCTGTATACTTCCTTTGCCACTAGTATTATACACCTAGACCCACAGAGAAAATATTTACTTGTTGAACATCTGGATACAACACCAGGTCTATGATTACTTTTTCTTTTTAATAAAATTCTTCAATTTTACTATCTGTGGAGGGTAGAAAACAATCGCACCCAAAGGACATTCGGGGTCTGCATTTCATCACGGTTTCCAAGAACAAACTTGTCATAAAGTTAATAAAGTATTTATTTCTACACCTCTCACAGTCTGAGTCACAAGTGTTTAACTTTTAACACCACTAGTTGTTGATGAACCACGCCCACATGACAATCTGCTCTGAAGACATCCAAGTTTCACCCAAATTCGTGCCCTTCTCTTTTCATTATGAAATTGAAATAACATTAACGGAATAATAATAATAATAATAATAATAATAATAATAATAATAATAATAATAATAATTGCCATAATGATAATAGTAATTACCAGAATGAATAGCCCAAGCGCTATTCAGCCTCATTATGCCGTATGTCCTCTTTAGGGTTATCGTCCACGTTCTCGTCTCGTTCGGGCTTATATTGGTACTGTCTAACCTCAGCGAGCAGAATTTTCTTAAGATTCCTTACGTTCCCCATCTTCTAGGAGTTCACATTCCTCACACAACGGAAATAAGCATGACAAATTTGCCGTAAATTCGCTTGAATCATCACTAAATTCAACCATCATCACCACATACGCTAAACTTGAGGGACTTCCCGGCAGTACGTCACTTCCGGGAATCCTATTATCACTGGAAGTATGCAACTATTTCCGGAGCATTTTCCGTAAAACATCGATAAATGCACACATTATCTTCATTTTTTTTCTCTTTGAGTTAAAATACGCATTTTTAATGCACATTTCTGAGTTATTTAGCAAAAAATGAACATTTTGATATATAGTGTGTATTACACTCTAGTAGACCTTTAAGAGTTACGATCAGTGATTTAATTTTGATTTAATGTTTTAAAAATTCTGCTATTCCTATCGGGCTTACTTTTGGGACTCTACGTATTTAAAAATGTAACAGAAAGAAGTGAAATCAACAAGTCAAGTAACAATTCAACAAAAAATTTATTTCCCTAAAATACAAAATGAAAATTAAAAAGACACATCTAGTATTGTGAATTAAATTCAAAATAATCCTAAATATCTTATCACAATGTCCAATAATATATAATGTCCAATAGTCTTGAATGTTTATATGTACCACATCAGTGTCGAATGTAATAATATACTAAGTCTTGAATGTACTGATGTACCACTCATACAGTCCAAAAAACAGATGAACTTCAAACAATCTGACAACAACAATAGAAACAACTTGTTCCCTCAAGGTGTTAAGAACGACTGTCAAAATTTCACTAAGAATGAGTATTAAACCCAGCTAAAACATCATTTCAGTCTCACGAGATGGGTCACGTGATATCTTAACATCGAACAGCGTAATAAAAAAAAAAATGCCAATTGTCACGTAGCTAGAATAGCCCTATCTAAGAACCAAACTCTCACACTGAAAATATCTTAAAAAAGAAAGACTGTTTACAGTTCAACTAACATGCGGGCCGAAATGACCTTGGCAATAGCCAATCGTTTTCGCGTAGTGTTTACAAACTCCATGAACCAAAGTGAGCTAAAAATAATGCTAATGTAATAGCTTTTACGTTCTATACAAACTGAATTTACTGAAAACATATCGAATCCCGTGAAAATAATCATTGCAATAAAATGTAATGAAACAAAAATAAAATAAAAAAGAATTTTGAAACTAACACACAAGCAATTTAATTACATATATGTAACATATGAATCAGAAATACTCAGTACTGCTGAAATTGAAAAATATATGTCGGCAAAACTGGGTTCTGGTATTTGTAGTCTTAAATAGAGTAAAAATACTGTTGTTGCCATTATTGTTGGAAATAATTTTGTAAGATTCATCCGAAGAATGAGTGATGGCCATACTGGATATATAGTCACAGATATACTGATTGATGGTAAGAAAATAATCTTGGTTAATTGATATGGTCATAATGATGATAACCCCGACTTCGTTAAGAATCTACGACACTACTATTTAGAAACTTTTATAATTCATCTATTATCATTTATGGTGACTGAATGATGATGATGATGATGATGATGATGATGGTTTCATATTTCGCAGATTCAGCTCTTGATCCAGGGAAAAAAAGCAGATGCCTCTGCTCTAACGTTAACCTTTTCATTCCACTACCTAGAGATCATGGTTATTAAAACTTCAATCGAAAACTGTTAAGACCATAGGAATATACTAATGCAGTTAAAAAATTAATTAAAATACTGTTGAATAGTACTATCTTGAAGGTGATAAACAATACCAGGTTAATATGTTAGGAAACCTTGGAACAATTTCAAATTGTACTCATCCCCCTCACCCCAGACCCGCTCACCCCTAAACTCTAACCACCATTTGATATTATATCCACATCTGCAGGTTGTGGTCTATACATAGTTCATTTTTTTACTCATGACATTGACATCACTTGGTTTAAACGACTTATGTCAAATCAAGAAGGACTTTGACAGTGTATAGTTACAAAACTAATTTTCCAAGCATTTGGAGGTGTCCAGATATTAAAACAAGCAGAAACAAAATTAACAGAGGTTGGTAAGTGTATAAGTAATATATGTTTGGGGCTAGATGTTATTCATGCCTTAGCAAGCTGGAAAAGGGACAGTGAACGCATACTTGTCACACGAAATTCAAAACTTTGCTGATATTAATAACTTTCATTTCTATATGAAATACCGGCCAAACATCTATTTCAGAGCTAAAGATCATGACTAAAATTTTGAATGAATACATCAAAAGGCTTACAACAATAATTTCATTGAATATTTATTAATTATTTCAAAAATATCTGGTCACTAGAACGGAACAACTAAAACCTATGTCAATATGGAAACACTCTAACAAATGTAACTTCAAAGAAAAATTTGCTCTCAGAATAAAAGAATTTAAAATCTGTATATTGCAATATTTGGTAAAGATTAAAAATAAACAAATCACGTGGGAAACTCAAACCTTGGTTCTGGCAATTAAGGTGCTGAATATTGGATCAAAACCGGATAACAAAAGTCTTTTTTTCTTAAGTTTACCTAAGATGTGCACAAATGACACAAATTTAAGGGCCTCTAAGTTGCAATTCATGCGCAGAATTATTGTACAAATCAATTTTTAAAGAGGAAAGAAACTTAAATTGATGATCTCACATGTACCTTTCGTAAACAAGAAGTACAATGTATTGAATTCTTATATGTTCTTTGTGTTTGTATATGTTTGTGTTCGCGTGCGTGTGTGTTCATGTGTGTGTGAAGTACCAGAGAGAGTGACATATGAGAGAGAGAGAGAGAGAGAGAGAGAGAGCATGAGATATGCATTAATATTTATGAATATAAAATGTGTAAACTTAAGAGTCAGGACTTCTTAATATGAATGCATAACTCCTGAACCACTGTGTCAGATGGTCTTTAAAGGAATTTAGGAAATCTTAAAATGAATTTTGTTAAATTCCAGACGTTCAAGTTCAAAAATAAAAAATGCAATACATAAAGAAAAATCTCTTTCAATGTTATTTTTTTTTACAACAATTTACATTTACTTATTAATTTGAACAGCGATTCAAACTATCCTCTGGGTTTCCTCTATAGTTTTCCCACGATCATTGCATACCGCCTCTGCCAACCACTGAAAAAAGAATGAAAAAGAATCCTTCTCGATTAAAGGACAGAACAGCTTCAGCGTGGTTTTCTCAGCGGAGAAAGTAATGCAGTCATTTTGTTTCCTCAAAGCAAATACTGTACTGGAATTTATTTTCCCATCAAAACATCCGCATAACTGTAAATTTATCTAAATGTCTGTTACGTGCGTAAAAAAAAAAAAAAACATCTTTCAGTACAATACCTACCATGTACGCATGGCTGTTTCTTACGATGAGCACAGTAAGTTGGTGTCTGAAATTCTGACAGCTTGTTTCTGCAGTTTTTAATGTTTAGTTTTCCTCTAATTCAGTCTTTGTATTTTGTTTTAAAGAGAAATGGCTACCTCTGGTTCAAACATATTTTAATTGCTAAATTCTTCGAAAGGTGTTGGGCTACAAGTTTTCACAGCATTAGATATGACCTTCCCATATATATACAGTGGTACAGATTAATCAAATATGACAAGTGGCAGAAGATAAAAGAACGCCGGAGAAATAAAAAAAAAAAAATTCAAAAAGCAACAAGAAGTTAGCTATGCGAATAAGTAAAGGATATAGGTTCGAGAAAAGAGAAAAGGAAGATAGATATCCAAGGCAAGTAAACGCTGATGTTACCAAACTTCGAGGCATGTGTGGCATTTGGATTTTTAACGTAGCTTTCAACAATTTTTCATTCTTATCGCTATGGTGTCGGCAGTGTGGCAGTTTGTAGTGATGGCTAGCACTGGGGCATCATGCCACAGACATGTAGCATGATGTCCCACCCAGTCGCCTTATCCTGACACCAGACCGATCAGTCATAACACAAACCTCTTAATGCTGAGCGTTAAACGAGGCAGCTGTTAGTACCATTTTAATAAGTATTTGGTATGACTCGGCTGGGGTTCGAACCCGCTACCTCCCGCACCAAACTTCGAAAGGACTAGCATATAGTATGTAATTTACCTATTTCAGTATCAATTCGTCATTACGCAGTCTAAAAAAGAACGTAAAGATTGCTCAGTTGCAGGTTCAGATGTTTCTGTTGTTTTAAGTCTGGAACATTGTAAAGAAATCAATCGACTGCTTCAAAGATACCGCAATACATTTCTTATCGGTCGGTACATGCTTAAGTGATTTGGAAGAAAGCCTAAGCTTCGTATGAGATAATTTTCATGCAAGTCATTGTACTCATGTTTACAAATTTCCTTTGCTTTATTTTGCATACACAGCTAAGTCAAGAAATGGGTCTGTGATTGATGAGATCATTTTTACTGTATTTCATGTGTATTTGTCATACTAACGCATTTTCCAAAGAACGGATAAAATTTTCTCATTATAAGATCTGTCACTACCTTTAAGGTTATTTGAAAATGTTAGTTTATCCTCGCATTTTGTTCAATTCTTCCTATTTAAATTTTAAAATCTTTATATCTACCCACATATTTATATATGTAACTGTCTTAGGGCCCGCTCTCTTTCACTTCATCGTAAATACTAGGAACCCGTGTATCATACTAAATCTATCCAGTGTTATTAGATTATGATTTACACACGACTTCAAAAGATGCAAATGAAAATCGTAAGAGCTGATACTTATTGTTTCAAACAGCCTTAACTCAAACAATCAATATCCATGAAGGTAAGATATTTTTCAGTTTTGTATATTTTCGCTAGACATATTTTAGATTTAAATTAAACAGTAATTTAAACATGACCCAGTTGTGAAACGTACAGGTGTGATAACAACTATAGTTGTAGTATCATACAAGAAAATCTATATTTTATATTTGTAGAACTACATTATCAGTTGTGGACTCCTGGTGTGTGTGTGTGTGTGTGTGTGTGTGTGTGTGTGTGCAGGTGTGATAAAGTTGCAGAGATCTGCGCTATCAAATTACAGGGTTAAAAAAATGCATTTTTTAGATCGAAATGTAGGACTTCAAAATCTGATTCACAGAATATTTAATGTCAGGTGCCGGATTTATTACTTCAAAGACACATTCATACTACTTGTAAAGTCTGGCCCCAAATTTATGAATTCAAGGTCTGATTCGTAGCATTTGTATAGTGATCGTGATCATTTGTATAATGATGCAGCCCAGATTTCACTACATGATACACACCAGTTCGATAAGTAACTCCAACATTGTTAATGTCCTTTGTCAGGCGTATCGTCAGTTTGAACAGTGGAAGTAACTGAAGCGAAGCCAATATCCAATATTGGGATCAAGGAATGTGATTTTTGTTTCAACAAAAAAAAAAAAAAAACATTTACCCAACTTGTAAACCTTATATTATATTAGTGTGAACCAGTGCATCGCGTTCTTTATCCTTCTTTCGTTAAAGGTTCACCGAAATGGAATTGTTTTCTTTCATTTCCTCTAAGTCCAGAGTCTCAAACACGCGGCCTGCGGGGCCGCATGCGCCCGCAACGACACCCGGAATTTGTAAAATAATTAGCAATGCAATTTTTTCTTCACAGACAGACAGTTTGGATAACACTTTGATTGTTATATCGTTTTCTTCTTGTTTCCAAAATTTTCAACTGTCTACCTTTTTACATGAACAGGTTACGCTGTATGAAATGATTTCAGTGATGCTACCCTCGGGCCAATGTACTAGTCCTCATGTGGTCCTCGTGTAGATTTGAGTTTGAGACCCCTTCTCTAAGTAATAGGGTTACAGAATGACTCTAAGCTATAATTATTTCGCTGGTCACGGTGTGTCCTTCCAATCATTTGAAATTATTTATAAATTTGTGTATATGCAGATTCAAGTCATAGAAGACACCGGAAAGTGAGTACATATTACTATGTAACCAGTCTAAAATCATACTTGGTAGATATATTCACCTTTCATTAAGGACAAAAAATATCTCTTAAAATACTGCCTATTTTTCATATGTTCTCGTATAGTCAAAATACTTTTATCTTATAACAGTCATATATTTCTTTTAAAACGACGTGAATTGTCGTTCGTAGACCCAAAATATTAATACTGTTACGAGTCTATGCTCTTAAATAAAGTAACAGAAAAGAGTGAAAGACAAAAAGCTTTGTAAAATTTAATAAATAATTTATTTCCCTGAATACAAAGTGAAAATGAGAAAAAAGTACTTACGGTATTGCGAATTAAATCCCTAAATAATCCAAGAAATACAGACACAAGTCCTAGTACTTTTTAGTCCTGAATAAAATTCAGAAAAAAATCCCAAAACTGAAGTCGATGACGTGTCTGTGGTAGCTATTAAAGTGTTGATGTGTCAACAGTCTTTTGTTGAATCACAGAAATATAATTCCAGTTTGAATATACTATAAATTCCAGTGAATGTTTCTATCCAAGAATTTCATCAGAGCACTTTTGTATTTCCAGAGAACATAATCACCTGAATTAAATAATTTGAACAAAAACGAATCCAGCCCAATACTACTGGTCACAACATATGATATAACTTAAAATTGTAGATGTAGATGTGGACACACCAAGACCAAGTCATCACAATCACAAGATTATATAGTTCTCTACTTGACCTCAGGTTATAATTAGTTTTTCCTAAAACATTAGCTAATGGAAAATAACCTTTTCGAATGATCCTGATGTTTACAAACTCAGAACCATAACCTGTAAAATTCACTTAGGAAGGTCCAAAACCCTGACCCCAATAAACATATTTACTTCTTCTATTCATAAAGATCCTGATATTAAGCTCATACACATAGAGAATAATTAAGCTATGTATTAGTTGTTTACATAAAATAAAATTTAAAAAAATGTAAATCAGGTCAAGCAGAATGAACTCAGTTTTGGACAAGGTCAAGCATACAATGTTACATTACAATAGCATGTAATGGAATAAATTTTGTTTTAAAAACTAACAAGCAAACAATTAAATTAAATATACATAACACTTCCCCTCATAAAAGAAAAGAAAGATTTATGCAATAAAGCTTTCTTTGTACTATAAGTCAAATATACATGTGGTAAAAAAAAATTACATAAGATGAAATCTTATGAATGACACAAAGTAAACATGAAACAGTATATTTCTATACACGTGAAAATGCATCTGCTATTAAATTGTGTTTTCCCGTAACGTGCCTGATGTCAATATCATATTCCTGCAACATCAAATTCCATCTTAATAAGCTCTGATTTTTGTTTTTCATCTTGCCGATGAAAGTAAGGGGGTTGTGATCATTAAACACAATAATCGGAGAAAGAGCTGCACTAAAGTAGACTTCAAAATGTTGTAATGCCAGTATCAAAGCCAAACATTCCTCCTCGACTGAGGAAAAATTTCTCTGGTGCTTCTTTAATTTCTTAGAAAAATAGCACACTGGATGATCTACACCATTTTTGTCTTCTTGAATCAATACTGCTTCAACCCCAACATCACTTGCATCAACAAACAGTTTAAATGATAGACTGAAATTTGGAACTGTAAGAACTGGTGCACTCTCAAGTATGGCCTTTAACTTATCAAAAGCCTCCTGACATTTTTCAGACCAATGAAAATTGATTTTCTTGCTGAATAAATTTGTCAGGGGTTCAGCAATTATGGAAAAATTGGAACAAAATTTCCGATAGTATCCAACCATACCCCAAAACCAGTTGCTTTCCGCTGATAGGCACAGGGAGTTCAGAGATAGCCTTGACCTTAGCATCTATAAGTTTAACTTGTCAATGTCCCACGATATCTCCTAGAAATGTTACACAAGCACGACAAAACTCACTTTTGGATAAATTAATTGTCAAATTTGCATCAGTGAGTATATCAAAGAATTTTCGAATCGTTGCTAAATGATCTGTCCAGGTGTCCTTGTAGATGATGACATCATCGATGTAAATATCACAATTATCTAGCCCAGATGTAATCATGTTCATTAAACGTTGAAAAGTACTAGGCGATCCTTTCATCCCCAACGACATCACTTTATACTGATAAAGTCCATCTGGAGTCACGAATGCCGTAATTTCCTTTGCCCTTTCCGCCTGTGGAATTTGCCAAAATCCTTTCAGAAGGTCAAATATGGTGACATATTTTGCATTTCCAATTTTATCAATGCAGTCATCGATTCTTGGTAACGGAAATGAATCTGTTTTAGTCACATTCTTCACCTTTCTATAATCAGTGCACATACGGAAAGTATTATCTGGTTTCGGAACAAGCATACACTTGAACTCCAGTCACTTTTACTCGGTTCCATGAAATCATTCTCCAGCAAATACTGAATTTCTTTTTTGAAACATTCCTGTTTGAGAGGGTTCAACCTCTACGGTTGATGTTTCACAGGTGTGGAATTTACAATTTCAACGTCATGGTAGATTTTATTTGTTCTTGTAGGAATATCTGGAATAGGTGCTCATATTCAAGAAATAACTGTTTTAGTTCATTCTTTTCTTGTTGCTGCAAATGTGAAAGTTTCTGGTCCAGATTATTCATAATTTCTGAATTTCGAAGATTTGTTACTCCAAAATTAATTGAGTCAATGGAATTGCATTCCATGGATTAAATCCTCGCTGAGTGTTACAGGTACAACTAAATTAATTGCACGATTAACCTGACTATCTCTCTCAACATACTCCTTTAACATATTTATATGGCAAAGTTGTTTTGTGTTTGCCTCCCAGGAGTATTGATGATATAATATAAATAATTTACTTTCTTTTCAGTTGTGTAAGGGCCATAATACTTAGCCTGAAGAGGATTTTGTGGTATGGGCAAGAGAGCCAGAACTCTATCACCAGGCAGAAAACTACTTTATGATACCTTAATTTCATTTTTGACTGAGTAGAGTGCAGATTAGTTCTTCCAACCTCAAAAGCCTTTGACAACGTATGCTTAAAATTGTAAACATAATCGAGAAGATTAATTTCGGTATCTTCATTAGAAAGAAGTTTCTCTTTCAACAACTTCAATGGTCCTCGCACAGTATGTCCAAAACCTAGTTCAAAGGGACTGAATCCAGAAGATATTTTTAACTGATTCCATAACAGCAAACAACAGTAAATGAACGCCTTCATCCCAGTCTTTACCCGTATCAAAACAATATGACTGAATATTAATTTTCAAAGTTTGATGAAATCTTTCTAAAGTCTTTGACTTTCAGAGTTATAGAAAGAAGACTCGAATTGTTGGATGCCTAATTCGTACATAACCTGCAGGAAAATTCCAAACATAAAATTTGACCTTTGATCAGATTTGACAGATTTGGGAAGGTCAAACTGAGTAAAAAATACTTTATCAAAGCTTTTACTATTGTTTTAGTTTTAATATTTCTCAAAGGAAATGCCTCTGCGAATTTTGTTGACGCACACATAATGGTCAACAAGTATTAGTTACCTGACTTGGTCTTAGTTAAGGGACCGACACAATCTACCATAATTCTACTAAATGGTTCGTCAAATGCATGAATAGGTTGCAGATGAGCTTTAGGTATCTTCTAACTGGGTTTTCCTACCATTTGACAAGTGTGACAAGATCTGCAGTATTTACAAACATCTCTTTCAATTTTTGGCCAGTAGAAGTGATTCAAGATCTTGTGATAAGTCTTATTAATCCCTAAATGACCAGATAAATGAGTTTCATGGGCCAGACTGAGAGTTTCCCGTCTGTACAATTTTGGAACTACAATTTGATAGTTCACTGACCACACATCACCAGCAGGTACCTCAGGTGGTCTCCATTTTCTCATAAGAATCCCATTTGTAACGAAATAACAAACAGGTTCTTCAGTGGCTTCAGTTTCACTAATTGTCGTTTGAAACAAACAGGAGATCTCAGGATCTTTTCCTGTACGACGACAAGTCATTGTCGTTTGTTACCCTGATTAGAATAAAGAGAATGAGTAGTTAAAAGAGGATCACTGTTATCAACACCTTCTGATTGATCCAAACGAGGAGTGAAAGTGACCTCATTAAAAGCCTGACCAATATATGTGTCAGCTAAAGGAATACTTTCCTGATCAGCATCATTCTCAAGAGCTTTTTTTGCCATAGCTCTAGTAACTGCATAGTTGGGTATAAATCAGGGATTTCTTTTTCTATAGGATCGATTTTTTGAGCCAGACAAATTTTGTCAGTTACAAGTAGATTAACCACAACTTTATCTCCAGCTTGGTCATTGCCTAGTAATAAATGAACGCCCTCGATGGGTAAAGACGACAATGTTGCGACTGGCACGGGTCCTGAGACTATGTCTGATGACAAATTTACACAGTGGAGATGAACATTAACAAGGCCACACTTTACTCCCTGAATAAGAATACTCTCATTAGAAGAAGACGTCTCAGAAAAAGGCAAAGTACGTGATAATAAAAGACTCTGAGAAGCTCCTGTGTCCTTAAAATTTTAATATGGATAGGATTGGCCGAATCACCCATGAGTGATACAGAACCCTTCGACATGAATGGTTCATAATTCTCCACAATGAAATCAGACTGGGGTTTATTAGACCCAACAAATATATTGCTTTTAATACATGACCGTGACCTTGACCTCTTAGAAATAAGAGCATTTGGAATAGGTCTGTCTTGATTTTGTTGCTTATTTTTCAATTTGCAGAAATTACAAATAACGTGTCCTTTCTTCTTGCAATAGGTACACGTAGGAAGAGATAAGGACTTCTGATCAAGCTTATCAGAAACTTTATTTCTACAAGTTGTGCCAGACTGAGATTTGGAACAGCTCGCATTAGGTTGAAATACTTTTTTTTAACAGAAAACTGCTGAGTGGAAGACTTACTAACAAAAGAAACTTTATGAGCTAAGGAATACTCGTCAGCAGTACAAGCAGCGTTTTCTGATGTTTCCACCTTATGCTCATCAAGATAAATCTTAACGTCACAATGGACGCAATTCTTGAACTCTTCAAGTAATACGAATTGTCTTAGATTTCGTAATCTTGATAAACTTTCTTGGCTAAGCACCACCTATCAAATAACTGCTCTTTTTCTCTTGCAAATTCGACATGAGTTTATCCAGCTTCTTTTTCATAGTTCCTGAATTTCTGCCGATGAGCCTCAGGGACTAACTTAAAAACAAGATCACAGTCAGCGCTTTGCTGTACTAACAGGGAAGCGTAGAGATGTCTCGGGCTTTGCCAAAAAGTGCACTCTGTAATAATAGAGTCCAATGCTCTCTTGGCCATCTTGAAGTTTCAGCAATTTTTTCAAAATGAGGAAAATATTTATCTATTTCTTTTTCTCTGAAAGGGGGCACTAACTTAATATTCTTAATAACATCAAAACTTGAATTTGTATGTAAAGTGGGGGATTGCTTTTCACTTGCCAGCTCCGATTCTTTTAATCTAATTCGATATTCCCTTTCTTCCTTTTCTCTTTCTCTCTGCGTTTGCATTGCATTTCTCTCTTTTCTCTTTCTCCAGTTGCATTTGCATTTGTTTTTCTTCTTTCTGTAACTGAAACTGCATTAGTTTTTCTTCTTTCTGTAACTGCATTTGTCTCTCTCTCCTCTTTCCCCAATTGCATTTTCCTATCTCTCTTTCCTTCTTATCTAAATGAATTTGATTCTCCTCTTTCTCCAATTGCATTCTCCTCTCTCTTTCCTCTTTATCTAATTGCATTTGTTTCTCTTCTTTCTCTTTCTGAAGCTCAAGTTTTCTTAACTCTAATTCTATCTTGCATTTTAATTTTAGTTCCTTTACTTTTATGCTAGAGTCTGATACAGACTTACCAATCAAATCCAAAGCATCTTTATCCAAAACACTCTTTTCCACCAAATATTGGACCAAATTAGTTTTTATTTCTTGCTTCGTTAGCGAAGCTTTTGCCTCAGAAAGATCACATTTTCTGGCACACTGAAGCAATTCATCTTTTTTTAAACCGTCTAACTGTTCCTGGGCAGGATTTGAAATAAAGATCTCCACTTTAGATGATATTGTAAAAAGCTTGCTGATTTCACTGAAGATCCCTAAAATGTGAAATAATTCCTGGGATTTAGAGAATTCCAAACCAAAATGAATAAAAATTTCAAAAACAAAGTTCTCTAAAATATTTTAGAGAAATTTTATCCCGGACGAGCCCCCAATTTTCTGTTACGAGTCTATGTTCTTAAAATAAATAACAGAAAAGAGTGAAAGACAACAAGCTTTGTAAAATTTAATAAATAATTTATTTCCTTAGAACGCAAAGTGAAAATGAGGAAAAAGAACATACGGTATTGCGAATTAAATCCCTAAATAACCCAAGAATTACAGACACAAGTCCTAGTAATTTTAGTCCTGAATAAAATTCAGTAAAAGTCCAGAAAAAATTCCCAAACTGAAAGCGATGACGTATCTGTGGTAGCTATTAAAATGTTGATCTGTCAACAATCTTTTGTTGAATCACAGAAATATAATTCCAGGTTTGAATATACCATAAATTCCAGTGAATGTCTCTATCCAAGAATTTCATCAGAGCACATTTGTATTTCCCAGAGAAAATAATCAGTTGAATTCAATAATTTAAACAAAAAAGATACCTGCCCAAAACTACTGGTCACAACGTATAATATAACTTAAAAGTGCTAAATGTTAACACACGAATGGCCAAATCTTCATAATCACAAGATTATATAGTTCTCTACCTGACCTCAGGTCACAATTAGCATTTTTTAGAAAAACCATTACCTAACGGAAAATAACCTTCTGGAATGATCCTGATGTTTGCAAACTCAAAACCATAACCTGTAAAATTCATTTAGGAAATTCCAAAACCCTGACCCAAATAAACATATTTACTCTCCTATTAATAAAGATCCTGATATTAAGCCCATTCACATAGAGAATAATTTAGCTATGTCTTAGTTGTTTACATAAAATGAAACAAAATAAAGTCAATCAGGTCAAGCAGAAATGAACTCAATTTTGGACAAGGTCAAGTCCAGCATACAATGTTACATTAAAATAGCAAGTAATGAAATAAAAATAATTTCAAACTAACAAACAAAGAATTAAATTAAATATACATAATAATACTTTATCTGTATGTTCATGTGTGTTTGTCTGTGAAAATAAAGAGGGAGGTAGAAATTAAGAATTAGAGAGAGAGATAGAGAGCGAGAGAGAGCGAGAGAGGAATACAAATAAGTGAGTGAAGAAGGAAGGTGATCACATTAAAGTCTAAACGAAAGTCATGGCCATGCAATAAATCAGTTAGACAATATTCTCTCGTGGAATACCTTTGATATTGTATGGTGGGAAAATCAAAGGGCGAATTGACTGAGAAAATGAGTGCTCAAGATCCCTCAAACTATGTGCCATTCTCTTTTTGACATCACGCTCTAAGATAATCCTTAAACCCACTCTTCAATCGATATTTACGCATTTGACAGCTAGATGCATGTTGCTGTTAAAGTGGCCGCGGATACTGCAGTCTATGCATATTTTCCTGTTCTTTATAATACGGATCTTCGTCATAGTGGCTGATACAAGGACGGATAACACAGAAGTGCGGATTCTTTTTTATGATCAAAATTACATTGCTAAACTTGCCATTTCTTCAGATTTCTGCATGAAATGCACATTTTTAATTTATCATTTCTCTTGTAATTG
>JAECUM010063418.1:0-11003 GCA_016617855.1 Megalonaias nervosa
ATATATGTCTGGTATAATAGTTTATGTACTGTACTGGTCAGTGCTGAAATAAATTATTTTTAGGCACAGGCCCTGGCTGGTGACTTAAATAAACTCACAAGCCTTGACTGAAAATATTACAATCCGGACAGTTCATACCTGTCAACTCTCAAGCCGGGAGAAAAACCTCCCGAGTTTTGGGGTTTTTCCACACCTACCTCTAGATCTCGTAATTATCTCCCGATTTTTCGCAGAGAACTCCCGATTATTACATTATATCTGTCAATTTTCATTTCTCAGAAAAAACAACAATATACAAACCATACATAAATAGATATAACGTATGCAATCCACAGATGCCATATTCTTGTTAATCACTTGTGAATAAGTTGTTTAGGCATAAGCTAATCAAGCTACAGCTTCGGGCGTAACAATCTGAACTCACAGTCTGAAGGGGCCTCTCAAATTTATTTTATACCAAATAGGGCCTCTACAGCTTCCCATAGCTTAGGTAATCGCTATGTCTAAACCCCGTACTGGACGAAATAATTAATATCACAAGACAGATTTTTTTTCTTTATGAATAGATGTTAAGATTAGACATTATTCACGTAAATTTCAGATTTTTTAAACCACCACAACAGTACTATAGTAAAAATTTAAAAAAAAAAATTGTCACCAATTAGCTTAAATCCCGTGAATGATCACTGTGAATGCTGTGTAATGTTCTCTACAAACAAAATCACATCTCCATTTCCGCCAAAGAAACTCGGCCAGTTAACACCTGACATATCTCTACCGTATATATAACGTTTAATTACCATGATTAAATTAAAAGAAGGAATTAAACAAAATATACCATGCAATCTGTGTGCCTCCAAAGAACTAATTCAGAACAAATATTTTATTCTGTAAACAGTGTTACATGCCTTAAGACTTAAACCTAAGGAAATAAGGTTGGACATAAAACGTGCGAAAAACAGTTGCCACATGTACGGCAACTTGTGACTGCAGATTTGAACTATTAAAATGAAGTCCTAGGCATCGTACGTTACAACAAAATAGGGCATCGTTTATTTGCCAATCAATTGCTGGTGCTTACATACACACACTGTCGAACATGGTTTGTTTGAAGTATGTCTGAAGGGCAGTCCTTTTCACAAGATAAGTGCAAGGATAAGGATTAACTTTTAATTAGTCACACTGGCTTTATTGCTTGTGTACTTAAGTCAAAACTTTAGCTATTTTGCAGTTTAGCCACAGCTCACCAGAGTATGAAAAAAGGGGTTTGTCCTGGGGTATAATAAGGCGTATCACAGGGAGAAATGGCGCGTCCCATGGGAGCTCGCACATTGGGGCAAGGGGTGGGGTCAATGTGAAACTTTGATTTTATACCTGACCTCTTTTCTTTTAATGGCTGCTATTTCAACTGCGCAAGGGATAGTTTTATGTCAGTTCCAATCATTACAGATTACCGTTTATACATTCTACATGTAACAGGCATAGACTGAAAGGTTTTTATGTTTATTTTTATTTTTTTAAAAACAAAATTTTAAGATTACTGAATATTGTGTTTTCTCGAAACGCGACCGTGTCAGGGGTTTAGAATCTTATTTTTATCAAAGCTTCCATTTGATTAAAATCGGATCTCAATTTCACCAAGGACAGTGGTGATTTGATTTAGATTGTGCCGTGTTAAGGTATGTATGTCAACATCTTGAAAATACATTTACTCATATCATCAGAGCGATCAAAGTTTCCTCAGGCAAACAATTTTATTTTTCGACAAGCCTTACGGGCACCTTACTTTGAATACAGGATGGGCCCGAACTAAAATTAGAGGGGCCCCGGGTGTCGGGGTATCGGATGGTGTAGATACAAGATCTGTAATTGATTGTTGCATTTTGTGGTCACTTCCTCGGCCTTCTGCCTATTTTCGTAACTCACACGTTTAACACTTTTCCATGGATTTAAAATATCCAACGGTATGTCTGGAACTGCGCCAACTTTTAGTCTAGGCCTAGCATTAGCTTATCCTAGAGCTGCCATTTTTTTTAGGATCCCTCTCGTTGCATTCTTTGAGAAATGTAATGAACACGGAGTGCTGTATGGTATTGCTTTGAAATCGACTCGCTTGCAATAATGCATCCATACTTTCTTTATGTCTTTATCTTTTGGAAAAGAAAAAAAAGTTGTCCACAGCCTTTCTTTAATGTGCTATTACACCCGTAAGCAACGCAAACGGCATAATCTTTTACTCTGGCAACTGCCAGTCGGGATGCTGGAGTCGCTATTATGACGTCACATCACAAAAGTAACCGAATAGGCGCGGAGATGTTGCATACGAGGTCACGGAAATTCAGCTTCTTGAACATATGCCAATATTTAAATATTGGCATTACGGTCGCAGATGATACTTCAGAATAAGGTTTTCTTCTATAGTGCTTTTATTATTATTATTCTATATTTCCATTGATTTCTGGTCTCCTTTAAAGCCAATTTCCTCATGATGCAGAATTCACTGTGCGGAGTGTAGTAAAGAGATGGAGATTTGTCAGTCAAATCATTGGCTGCATTTAAATAATGTATAGAGTGCTTGTTTCAAGGGCTACCATAGTGACGAACAGATACAGTGTAATTGAAAATGTAACCGTATCTAAATGTCTCTGTGTTTAGAGCTTGATTTGGATGGGGAATATAGTAAGGATTTTAACTGTCTATTCTAAGCATCCAGAGCATCCTAAGACTGCTTTGTGCCATACGTGTAATGAATGAGCGTCATAGGAACTTTATTTAGAGCAGTTGCTTAACTAAGAGTACCAAATGACTTCAAAGATCGTTCACACTGAGTTACTAAAACTATTACGTTTTTTTAGCCCATAACACGAACAGTCACTTTGGTATACTGAACACGTTTTCTGCTTTAAAACCAAATAACTGCATTGGTTGGAATATTGTAATGGAATTTCCATATAGCATTAAGTATCACGTGATGTCTCACTAAAATTTACATTCACGAGAGTGCAGTTGGGTTCCTCACTATTCCGCTGATTGGTGACCGGCCTGACTTGAATTCTCTACAGATTAAAAGCCATGTACGACAGTGCACCATAAATCCCCAGGATGTTTTATTAGGAACAAAAGTTGAATTATCTCTTGGGACTCTAGTAATTTGAATCTTTTATTAAATATAAAAAACAACCCCATGTAATTTGAATCTTTGATTATATACACAAACAAGGACCCCATGGGGGCAGCGATTAAATATACAAACAAGGACCCAATGGAGACAATGATTAAATATATAAAAAGGACCCCATGGAGACAATGATTAAATATACAAATAAGAACCCAATGTAATTTGAATCTTTGATTAAATATGCAAGCAAGGACCTATCTAATTTGAATATTTGATTAAATATACAAACAAGAACCACACAGAGACAATGATTAAGATATTACTTAATACTACCTGCTGTTGCCTAACAGTCATAATATAAATTAAACATATGACCTTAAGCCTTAAAACTGACGTTGAGCTAATTGACGTGAATAATGTACAATCTTTTTGGCCGTGTCTAATGGACTCAATACATAATTTACTGCCATTTGCATACTTTTAAACACCACTCGAAGGAGAAAGATCACGTTTCACTGCACTAGATCACGTTTCACTGCACTAGCGAGAGAGAGAGAGAGAGAGAGTAGGACTGCGCATGTTTCTTGAATTTTGTCTAAACTGTATATAAAACATATTTTCACGTGCTATAATTGCAATGGTTACTATACCAATGAGGGAGTGCCCATTTTCGTTGGTCTTATTTTCTGTATCTTTTTAATGGAGAAACAAAACTCTCCAATTTTATGTTCGACATTGAAAATATACTGTCAGGAGTAGCTGAAGCTTAATACATAGTTGGCCACCTCTGAATATTAATTTAAGTAAGAGGTACGCTTATTGGCCCACCAACAGAAAGAACTAACTATCGCATAACAGACAATCTAGTGGAGTACTGTTTATTTCGATTCAATTATGTTTGAGTGTTTACAAAATCGAATAGCTACAGAAAACTTGCCGAACCGAGTAGGGCAAAGAGAGAGTATTTAGTACCTAACATGTATCAACTGGACTCTTTAAAACTTTCACAATGTGTGCAGTTATGGTTCACATGTGTATGACAATTTCAGAATCTACTTACGGAATTTGCTTTAAAGTAACGAAAATGTCGGTTTAAAACACAGACAAGCTAATAAGCAAACGGACGAATTGTTCGTCTTTTCCTCTCTTTTTTTCTCTATGTGATCAATTAGCCTGACATTGTTTACACCAAGATCATGGCCAACAGGTACTTTCTTATCAAACATTGTTGATACGGTTAGGTGGAAATTTCTGTATAATATTCAAATGTCCATGTATTTTTCTTTGCTTTCTTTTACACGTTTTCAATTTCATCAGTAATGTAATTTCTTGTTCAGATCCAGTATCACGTTAAGGGAGCATTTCGAATGAACACCAGTAAAAAAATACTTGTATTTCCTTGAAAGTTTTTCTTTAAAAAGAATACAAAACTACATGGAGTAGGGTACACATATAGTGCCACGATATGGGGTTTGGAAACCGTTTCGTCATAACATCCCATTCGATGAACATATTATTATTACTCCTCGTTTAGGAAGGTATCGGAAGTAACCTGCACTGTGAAGAAAAGACTATAACTGATCATTGTGTTTTTCCCCATTGGACAATATTTTAATAATTTTATCATCCATGTACCATGTATAGATGTTGCTCGGAATATGCTAAATTAGCTATTGTAATCGCAAATATAGTTAAATATACTGGCAGTTTAGACAAGATGCTCTGTTTTCAATTGTTATCATATAATTTAAAATGTATATCAATGTTATGAAGGCACATTTACTGGAATCAGATTAAATATTACTTGTTTTTTGTACAATATAATACTAAAATAGTTTTCTTTTCAAACCTGATTGTTGAGTGCTCTTGACCTTAAATGTCATCCAAAAACTTAAGATGAAAAGTATTGATCACTCTGGACTTTTACAATGGCCGCCAATTCTAATGAACGATAAGCGAGCATATTCAGCTGCATATAATTACAATTGGTTAATTACAGCAGAGCAAATCATTGTATATTAAAGCAAATCCTTGCATATTAGATTATGTAGGTACGACTGTACAACAAATATTTATGCATAGCTGGATCGTGTTATTATTATGGTTGCACATATGATGGCTGTTTTGGTTTGGATAAATATATGTGTAGGTTGCTTGAGTATGTATAATCTGTATGCCTTTTCATACATGCAAATGTGAGCTTTATTTCATTTGCATTAACTATTCTATCTGTTTCAAGCGTGATTATTTTGTAATCATTTCAAAATGAAAACAATGTTTTGTAACATTGTCTCTCGTGTTATGCGATAATGTATGCTTGCATCAAATATAAATAATAAGATAAATAATTTACGAATAATGCTTCACGTATATTGTTTATAGAAGATTTGCGAAGAGAAAATTACACTATGCCCCTTACATTTTCGGAAGATGAAGAATTGTTGGCATGGTGGTAGGTTATAGCAATATTAAATACTAGAGTTGACAAATGAATGAATAAGCACACAGCTTTAGGCCATTTGAGATGTTTTTCAAAATGCAAAGCGTTTTCTTAACACTTTTCATATAGCTAATGATAGGCAAAATGTAGTCTAAAGATTATATAAAATATAAATTTATGAATAAACAGAGATAAACAGTTTTATTAATATTTTTATTATGTATAATGCACATTTTAAAAAATATATTATACCTTATATATTATTGACGAATGTTCAATATTTCATCAGAACACTAGTTATATAATAAGAATAATGATGTTCATAATACTTATAATCATACAAATAAATATTTTATAAATAATTAATCATAAAATCATTATGTATTGAAAATTTATTTTATAGTGCTCTTCTTTTTTAATGAAGTAGCACACTTATTTTTATGATAATTAGTTTTTTTACTTTCACTATTTAAGATATTCTGTAAATTAGAATAATATAAAAATATTCTTAAATAATTGTAAAAAGGGGACATAGTTTAAATATCAGTCTTTTTAACATAGTCAAAGAACATAACACATTTTATTAAAAAATATTAATGAATGTTGTATAGTGATTTGGAATTTAGACCTTTTGGATATGCCGTATTTAGACAGTGAGTCCAATAAGTTTCCTTTAGCAGACGTTCCATCTCAGTATCAGCTATAACAATAGGTTGAAAGGAGAAATCTTGCAGAGTATGGGAACTGTCGTTAACATGTGAGGCAGCATGAGATGAAAATGATTGATCAATACATTTTTTATGTCTGATCTATGTTGGTTCATAAGTTTAGATATTTATTGACTGGTTTGTCCAATATATTGGATGCCACATATTTTGCAGGTGATCAAATAAATAACATTTGATGTTGCACAATTGGTATCACAATGCATTCTAAATGTTTCTTTCGTATTATTATTACTGAAAGAAGTATTTTCATTAATAAAATAACAGTGCGAACATCTAGGTCTGTTACATTTAGCTGATGATCCCATTTTATATGATTTTTTTCTTGTTTAGAGTTAATTAGGAAATCTTTAAGATTTTTAGTCCTTTTATAAGCAAGTGTGGGTTTGCTTTCGTGTATCGATTTAATACTTGCTTTACATGATAAGTTTAATAAATCCCAATATTTATTGATAATCTTACCTATATTAAGCAATCTTGGATTATATTCAATCACAAAAAGAATGATATCTTCATTTCATATTTTGATTTTACATTATAAAGATTCAAGTTGTGTAAGAGAAGGTACTTTTTGGAAAGCAGTATTAACGATGTCAATAGAACTATCAAAAGAACATGCTGGCGATTTGATAAAACTTGTGCTCGAAAATAACTTTTTGTTTTTAAAATTTAGTTATATAAACTATCTCCAGAAGTTGTGAACAGCAATGGGTAGTTTCTATGGCACCTTCTTATGCATCTTTATTAATGGAGAAATATAGAAAATGACTTTCTAAATAAATGCCTCTTAAAACCAGATGTTTGGTTAAGAATTTTAGACGATATCTTCATGGCGTGGAGTTATTCATTAGAAGACCTATATGCTCTTCATAGTATAATTAATTTTAGTGTTACAGTAAGAGTCAGTGTGACTTGCTGTAAGCCATATTTAGACCGCACTATATAGGCTATAATACATATTAATGAAAAGAGCGAAATTAGTTTGGTTTAGTTTGTGAGACAGTCACATTTGTGATACATAGAGCTTTTTAAAAGAACGATATATTGTTCGTATTTTACTTGTAGGTGATTTTACAAATCCAAACTACAGTATTATGCACAAACCTGCAGAAATAACACAAAATGTCTTCTATCTATGTTGGAATCAGTTTATTTGAAGGTATTATATACTAATTTTCAATTTTCTAAATGAAGTGCAACGCCGATATTAACTCAATGTGTAAGTAAAGCAATACACTTAAGATGAGAAAAATAGTTGATCATGGCAGAAACTACCCATTGCTGTTCATGTCTTCTGGAGATGGTTTGATAAATTAAATTTGCGTGCCGCAATACGTACTGTAAACGACACATTCATATCTGTTCTTTGACACATATAATCTTGTTCATGTTTACAAGTGTAATGCGCTCTTTTAAAAATGTAGAACATTTGTGAAGCAAAGAAAGTATTCTCGAAACTTTTAATTCTTTTTGAGTGACACATTCTGAATATTTTTTTTCTTCTTTCCTTACCAACACAATCGACTCACATGTCTAAGCATGTTTATGGGATACAAGAATGTTCTCTACGTTATCATGTTCTCTGTTTCGATAGGACACTTTTAAGATCAGTAATGGTATGAAAAAATTAAGCATTCTTGGAAATGTGCTCCTTTGAGACCATGGTAAAACAAAGCACGGCCTTTGTCTTACTAAAACTAATTCATTGTTCGTCCTTTCACAACTTGTTAAGCTGATGTCAACGGTTCGGTAATTGACCTATCTAGGCATAGAGTGAAGGAAATATATAAAAGGATAGATAAATGCAGAGATAGAGGAGCGGATAATTGCGCAAATACAGAAACGTTCTCCAACATTTCGAGCTTACAAGCATTCCATCACGGTAAGAGACAATGTAAATCCAAAAAAACAAACATTAAACGTGAACGCCAGGAGCAAATATGGACTCCAATATATTTGAATGAGAGGTGTAAATCTACTGCGCAATTAATAACGATCCTTGAGTAAATTGTTACCGAACATTACTATCCACTGTGTATAGGTGGTGCTTCGGATGTTTTTGCATATGGTTTTGCAGTCTTCGATCCCGAATTGTATTCAGTCATACAGAATAGTCAATTCAGATTAATAAACCAATAAATTTACTAGCCAGGAAAGTATTTACGGACAGTATTACATTTTCTGTATGTATATTGAAATCTGTCGGAATGATTGTGAAAACAGAAGTGCGTGACAGTATTTCTCCACAACAACAGCACACTATATCAAAACTGCAGAAGAGACTTTACAAATGGTGCACAGATGATTATAAATGTGAGGATCCAGACACAGGGACACTCGCTATTGATATGACTGACATTCATGTTAAATGACATGTGCGGAGTTTCTTACTGTCTTCAGCATATAGTTGAATTCAGGTACCTGCTATGAGACTATTCAGTTACTGAGATTCAAATATGAAGACCAAATCAACCACATTCAGTTAATACGAGAAAATATTGGTTTCCTCTTAAGTAGTCGTTATAATAAATTCCAATAGGAAGAGTATCGGACAAATAAAATATACAATCTACCTTTTATTTGATCAAACGATAGTCATTATTCCGAAATATTTTGTCGGAGCTTTACCCTTGCAATAGCTCTTTCCTCAAAAGGAATCCAATAAATCATTTTTTATCTGGATAATATAAAACTATGCCTAGCATTTATAGTTAATAAATTCATGTTTACAGCTGAAGGAAAAATATCCTATGACATATCCGGTATTCATATCTCTTAGAAAAAAAGAATTTAATTAGATGATATGTTTCTTTTTTCAAAATATGGCTGTAAAAGTTTTGAATTTGGTTTGACTGCTGGAAGTATAGAACGCTTATTTTTGTTTTAAATTATGACTTCAAAAACTAAATTGAATGTTATGTTCTTTACAGCTTGAAATTATTATATAAATTAGTGTTTTTGATATTTCTAAATGAGTTTGCTTTTCGTGCAAGTGAATTATTATATTGATATGTCCTTGACATACATCATCGTGTACTTGTTTCAAGTTGTCCAAACTTTGTTCAATCGACCCGATCGCTTAGCTACGAGATCATGTGTTGTCACGTTAAAGAGATTCTGAAAACCCTTTAATTAAGCGGCCACACCATAGCATCACAATCCTCGATTCATGGAGGGTTTTCACAATACGAAGGTCAACTTTTTAAATGGACCAGCCGTGTACATGTTATATCGGACAAGACAATTGTTTCTTATCTCTGGATGTTTGGAATTATTTGCCTAATTTGTACGAATGCTCAACAGGTAGAGAGGAACGGTCTGGGTCTCTCTCTTAAATATTGCACAATGAAAAGTAAACATATCACATTTTCTCACCTCCTTACGGTGAAGATATCGAGTGCTTCCTTGGTGTGTACTGCAAAGATATTTAACCTAGGAATAATTTATTGGGCATTGTACTACAGTAAAATAGTGTGTTCGGTATGAAGATCTGTTAAGTTGAAAACATGCATTATTTAGCACGACATAATTTATATTTGTTGAAAGAGTATTATTGATTCTGTCGTCTTCGGGATGTTTTTCAAGCACAAAATGTAATCTTAGATGCGCACGTACTTTAATAATAATAATAATAATAATAATAATAATAATATTATTATTATTATCATTATTATTTTCTCCCTTTGGGAAATATTTGAAAATAATACGTTTTGCTTGCAAGCATTTTGTAAATTAATATAATCTATATTAATTAAATTCTACAATTTGCACAGTATAAAACTGTTTATCACTGGCCCTATGTTACGTAAGAAAATTGCATCTGCATCATTAATCGTAAATCGTAAATGTAGTACTCCCTTTATTTCTGGGTCGTAGTTATGATTTGCTAATACTACTAATATGATATTAATCATGACTATATTAATATGATGATGACAATGATGTTGCTCCGACTGATGATTTTGGTGTCTTTCGTTATGTTTATAATAATACCAAATACCACTGCACATTATTATCTTGCTATTAACTTTCGAAATGTTCGTTTAATTGGAAATACTTGTTATCAAACATAGACACAAATATTTGCATCGACCGGATACGAATGAAGTAATGACCTGATAGTAATTTGTAAACTAGCCGTAGCACTATAGCTTCCTACCGCTTGTTAACTATGCCGTTTGCACGAGAAACTCACCGTATGCATGTATTTATGTATTTACGCATATATGTTTGTTTGCGTGTATCCATGTTGTCACAGTGTTGCATTTAAAAACAGTACTGTCTTCAGTGTCAAATAGCAGTGATTTTACTACAAATGAAATGTCAACTGGTTGCTTGGGCGACTGTGAAGATGGAAAGACGGAATACTAAGTGTTGATATATTAAATTTCTACTTCATTTGTACCCGAGCAAATTATGCAGGTTTTGAATCATAAATGAAATATGGCGTCTAAATTTTGTTCTAACAAAAATGTTATCATTTCATTCCCGATAATTGTATTTTCCTGAGATCGACGAAATTGAAACATTTATTTATTTCCAAGTAAAGGTTTAAATATGTTTTTGTAATAAATGAATATTTAAAAAATGCTCTAACAAATATTTAAAAACTAAACTGAATGCATTTACGTAGCATAACATTTAGATCAAACGATACTTTGCTTAGGTAAAAAATGAGATAATGCACATTTCTGTACATCAGCGCATTTATATTAGATCA